>JBBPOC010000582.1:0-15531 GCA_038091235.1 Tylopilus rubrobrunneus | reverse complement strand
CGTTGGTGTTCCAATCGCGGATATATCGTATCAGGAGGGAAAGATCCGGACCAGGGAGCGTCCGTAGAACCTCATCCAGCGCATGGTTGCCGCTCACAGACGTGTCGCCTTGTGACCCTTGGTCCATTGCGGCTGATCGAATATCTCCGAATAACCTAAGGAGCCTCCCCGGCTGTTGCATGGCAAGCGCAAGTTCGATCGCTCTCCGATAGTCGTGCATAGCCAAGTAATTCATAAAGTCTTGCTCTCTGTACGAGAATGTAGTCAGTTGGGCATTACAAAATATGATTGTTCTCACCTGAGCACTTGGTTAGCACGCTTGACCTCATTTTCTTCCTCTTCCTCTTCTGTACAGTCTTGCCAGAAGGTGACCATAGAGTCAGCAGCGCCCGAAACGATTGTTGCCTCGTCGCTACTGATAGCCAGCGCCCAGACCTGAAGACACGTCACATTAAGCTCTCTGCTGGAAGATCCAGCACGTACCTTGTCCTCATGGTTATCGAGTGTCGCCGTACAGGTTTCCTCCTTCACACTCCATAGTTTTACCAAGCCATCAGATCCCGTACTTACCAAGTGCATTCCGTGGTTGATGAAATCGACTCGAAGAACAGAATTAGTATGCCCTTCAAATGTTTTGACGCAGGTAAAGTCCTCGAGGTTCCAAAGCTTGACCGTCTTATCACTGCTCCCAGTGGCCAAGACCCGTTCCGTCCTCCCAAACCTGACGTTCCAAACACCTCTTTTGTGACCTTTGCAACACCCTAGGCGCTTGATCTCTCCTCGGGGAGGTTTTCCACCAGACCAAGGCGTATATGAAACCCCGTAGACGTTCGCAGTGCGATCTTGGGAACCAGAGGCAAGCAATTGGTCATTGGGTGCGACGTCCAGAGAGTTGATGTCTTTGTCGTGGGCTTTGAGAGTCGTGAGACTGTGGCACTTCATGGGGTCTGCGCCAGTGAACGTCAATGGGAGCTCGGACAAGTCCCACATCTTGATCGTTCGATCTTGACTTCCGGTAAAAGCGAAACGGAGGTGGGAGTCGGTCTCGTTGTACGCCCTTGACATAGCGATGGAACCTACGCTCTCTGTATGGCCTTCACATATGGCGATGCATCCCCATCCATTGGTTTGAGCATAACCCCATACCTTCGCAGACCTGTCCTTGCTTACACTGGCGAATATGCGTCCACCCAAACTTTGATCCAGAGAAAGTACTATGTCGGAGTGACCGGCCAGGACTTGGACATCCAGATTAGAAACTGAATAAATGCGAATAAGGGAGGAGTTGGTAGCAAGCGCGAGCTGAGTATCTCGTAACCCTAACTGATTGGGCGGATTCGGCGATAAGCTCGGTGGTGATAAGAAGAGGGCGTCGACGATTTCGTCATTATAACCAACCATACGGCGAACAAGTGATCGGGACTTTAGGGAGTAGAAGAAAATGTTTTGATCCGCGTGTGCAGAAACGACAACCTCTGGAGTTGGGAGATAACTAGTCATCGGGAGCATGAGAAAGGCATGAGGGAGAGAGGAATCACTTACAAGGCGTCAATGATTTGCCTCTCTGCCTCCTGTCCCACAGCAGTCGATGCGGCATCCGTAACAAGTGAATACATGACGGAGCCCTCTGTCAGGTCCCAGATCCGGACAACGCCCTTGTCTCCGGCAGTGAAGAACTGCAGCTTCGGCGATTTAACAGCAAAGTCATTGAGCCCAGGGTGCACAAACCCCACAGCTTCGACGCTTTCCATGACGGGAATAGTCTTGGACAATTTCGGGACTACAGCAGCTACTTTTCCTTTTTTTTTGCTGGTGGCTCCTTCGTTCGAGCGAGAACTTGGGGACAGATCCCAAAGCAAGACCACCGAATCCCTTCCTCCACTCAGGAGCCATTTCCCATCCGGCGTCACGTCCAAACCTCGTGGAACGGAAACGTGACCGTCCAAAACGGCGATAGGCCGTAATGCCTCTTGGTCATTCCGAGATGTAGCCATCAAATCAAACACGCGAATGCGAGTGTCGACTGACGCTGTTACAAGCTGAAAAATCTTCGCCGAGGTAACGATGGATGGATTCCGTGGAAAGTTGAATTTCAAAGCACTGACGACGCCTCCGTGTCCTTTGAAAACATGCGTAACGTGCCCTGCGGAAATGTCCCAGACTTTGACAATACCGTCGGCCGATCCAGAAGCAAGAAATGTCGAGGTTGGGTCAACCGTACAAACATGCACCGGAGCATCATGGGCACGGGCAATGACTCGGGAAGGTTGTACGACCTGGCCGGAACAGATTGTTGGAACCTCGTACAGTTGGAGAGAGGGTGAGTTCGTAAATGATATGAAGTAGGCCGCGGAAGGTGATAAACAGAGCGACGTGATGGACTCAGATTCCTAAAGCATGCGAAGTGAACAAACAGGCAAGAAACACGCACACGAGACATACACACGAGAAACGGCAGAGCAGTTTTCCAGTAGATAGTTCTGTCAGTAGCGCTTCTTCCGCGAGACATGTAACGATTTTCGATCCATTCTGGGTGACTGCGATAGAACCCGTTGTATGCAACGGCTCGATGGTCCGCGACTTTTTGTAGCTAGAACCGACCAGTTAGCCATACTCATCCCTCAGGTATCGTAAAACCTTACATGGTCCTAGCTTTTGGCCTGTGGTCACCAGCCATATTAGATTCAACAGCAAGGAAAGGCTGCAGTTAAGCCTTGTTCAGGTTTGTGTCGATATTTTCGTTGAGAAGTTGTTTGGTACCAAACAGTTCGGCCCGGGCCTGCCGCCCGATCCTTATCGTTGTTTCGCAATTCGCACAGTTAATCAAGTCGACATTTGTGTCTATCCTAGTACTCCATGCTAATCATGCAACTCGTGCAAACGCTTACTATCTAGCTCGGCGTCCAAAAGTAAATTAGAACCTTGGATACCAACATGCATCCGAGTCTGAATCATTGCATCACGCCATCTGATTTTGGAGTCGGAGTGTCTCCTCTGCAATCCGTCTCAACCGAGTCTCTTCACTTGCGATCTTTTCAGCATCTCTTCTTTTCCTGCCTTCTGCTTCCAACAGACTTTCTGTGGCTCTCAACGCGGCTTTGGCTCGAGCAGCTTCCGCTTGTGCTTCTGCAAGCTGATCTGAGATTCTCAAAGAAACAGATATGGCATCAGCGGCTTGTCGGCGCAGTCCAGCCACTTCTATCTGCATTCGATCCAAGGCACCTTCGTCAGCGACAGAGTAGACCCGGCGCGCATTATCCGAGCTATAGAGACGTGATGCGGCTTCATGAATCCCGAAAACGTCCAGGCCCGCGGCCGAGGGATGGTGGTGACGCGGTATGACCATGTCTTCTTCGCTTTCATATTCGTCTCCTGAGCCGTTACACTCGCGTGTGCTACCCTGCCTTTCTGCGTATTCCTCAGAGTCTCGATCGCATATCTGCATTGGAGAAATTGTTCCTGATGCGAAGCTAGCGAACGTGCTGGGCTCAGCAGAAGTTCCCCTCTGTGATTGAGTCTTTCGTGGCCTCCCACGTTTCTTTTGCTGGTTTGGTTGCACTGAATCGCCTTTGGAAGGACCAGAGGCTGCTTTGGATGTCCGTCCGCGCTTTCGCGGTCGCTTTGTACCTGGAGGGGCGGATAGGTTCACCGTCCAGTAGGAGCCGAACCCTGGGTCAGTGACAGGACGGGGTTGTCGTTCAAATAGTCTGTTCAGTGATAAATGGTGACGAACGGATTGCTGGGGAAGCAATCAAAACAAAGTAGTCCCAAGGGAGCAACCATCGTACCTTCCAGGTCGGGCCAGCGTTTCTGAAATACGCGTATTTTTCCTCCATAGCCGCATAAATTTCTCTAATAGTTAGACGTTTCTTGACGCTTCCTAGGATGGCACAACGCAGAATGACGGGAAGTGTATGCTGCGGCCTCCCATCTGTGTCTGGGAGACAGGCAAGGGTGTCCGGGCAGTTGGGATGTGGCTCATGATCACCGTATTGATATTTCCCTGGAAGTGGGGAACTACTCTTGACTATCGGGTTTGCACCTGTGTCTGATGTAGATTCGGGCGATGTTGGCCCCTCCCACTTCCGTTCAGCCGGCCTGCACAAAGGAGATCAATGAAGGAAGATGTAAGAGAATGAATTCAACCAACTCGCTGGAGCTAGAAACACCTGCTTCAGGATTTAACAGATTTTGGATGCTAGACATTCTCGTGTGGCATCGAGATGATGGCTTCATAGAAGCATTGATATGGCACAACAAAGGGTCGTATTGTCATTGTGGGTCCAAAGGATTATATAATCAGCCTAATTTTACAGCTCTATCCAAGCCCTTTGACAAAGGCTACATCCGATAACCACTCGATGAGCCATGAAATTCATACGAATAGCCTGTCGCTGGAACTCTCCATCCAACATCACCTTGGACAGTCGGATAATTCGCGTTCATCGGGGTCCCCGAGCCTGATGCAGTCGCCCCGGATGGCGTTTGTTGGTAGGGTGTGTGCACAACGTTTGTCGCGCGGGGCCACCATTCGTAGCCAGGATAATATGACGTCGATGGCTCAATGCCTGGGATATCTAACCCCAACATGTGCGCCATCATGCGAGTGCTGATATCCTGGATCCCTGCGCCAGATGGCATTCGTTCCTTTGAGCTAGCCTGAGAATCCCCAAA
The DNA here is from genome assembly GCA_038091235.1 of Tylopilus rubrobrunneus. NCBI lineage: Eukaryota > Fungi > Basidiomycota > Agaricomycetes > Boletales > Boletaceae > Tylopilus > Tylopilus rubrobrunneus. The sequence continues at coordinate 10,857 of JBBPOC010000582.1, read as the reverse complement.
CGCCTCTCTTTGAAGGAAGTCCGAATTCTTCTCTCTCCCGAATGCATCTTCGGCGCCTCTTTTTGCCCTGTCAGGGCCCTGCATCATGGGCGTAAGGTTACTATCCACCTGGACCTTTACGCCATGAAGCAAGTCCCACGCTCTAGCTGCACTGGGCCATGTTGTCTGTGCATGTGTGAAGGCAAGTTCAGAATAGATGACTTGAGCAAGACGTACTTGCATGCTTCTGAGCGCAGTAAGCAACTGCTGAAGTCCAATATACGCCTGCATGTTTGATGGGCGTATGGTCACTTTCCAAAGGTAAAGATGAGCGTGTATTGGGATCCGTATACTCGAGGACATACGTGTCACAATATGCATGATACTAGGTCTAAGTTAGGTCAAGTTGTCAGGGGTGGGACTTGAATTAACTTACCCTGCACTGAGAATGTAAGGTGTAAGAAAAGGTGAAGCACGCTTTATATTATAGCAATCGTGGTATGTTGTCACTGACCCACGTTTAGCTGGACTTTTAGATATCATAAACACCACTTACCGATAGTGCTCAAGTAGGTTGCAGCACTTTGGCACAAGTCAAAGGCCTTCAACGATGCTGTGTTGGAACAAGGAGGTGGATTTTGCAGTATCGACTCAGAGCTAGGTTGGATTAGTTCACATACTCCCTAAGCACTACATTGAAGTCGTACCCTTCCCAGTTTGGTATGCTACAAGTAAACATAAGTAATTTGCCTTCGACAAGAAGAGGTACTCACAATGCTCTGTGCAAAAGCAACACAGCGGACCAGTATTTGATGTGGATATACAAAACGGGGGCCGGCGGAGTGTTTCTTTTGCTGGCAGGGTCATATCTGAGGTCATCAGGGAGCTCTAGGTACCATTGGTCAAGCCGAGCCTCCAAGTTACTCAGGACGGCTCGCTTGGAACTGGGCTTCGATGACTTTACTGGATAAATTGATGACACAATCGACCCGATGATCACGGCTAAAAATAGATTATAGCGTGAATGATAACCATCGGCAAAAGACTAACAGAGTGATGAAGAAACTCGATAACACCGCATGATGAAGACAGTCGACAAAGACTGGTATGACGGCGGGCTGAGTTGTTGAGTTAAGTGAGAATCGTCCTCATACTATAGTACTGATCAGTATCGGCCACCAGGATATGCGCAACTCACCTCTTCCGCCTCTGGTAACAATGTATCGAAATCGTTCTCGCCAATGCATATTGGGCGACCTGAAAGGTGTTGTTAGTTATCTGTCGCGCGCGCCGTGAGCCAAAACAGACCCATATAGGTGGAGCTAAATCTTGAATCCAAAAGTTGAGCCGAGTCGATCGTATCCGATAAAGTAAACGCACTTGTCTGCAATACAACAAGCCCACCATATTTGCTTCCTTGCTTGATTTTCTTCATCACAAAACATCTTCTGCCCATTGATCTGCCAATTATCTGCTGCACGATTAAGACCCAAGTCCAGCGCCTACATCGCCACCAATCAGGCTGAGACTGGATGATGCAAGATGAAACGAACCATTCTGATCGCCATGCCTTGAAACGAAAGAATGTTAAGATAGTGTAACCCAAGGCAAAGGATGTAGTTGATTTCAGCGCACCGATGTACAGCCAGCCTTGTTCCATGGAACCTGAAAGAGGGGTCAGCACTGGATGGCAGAGGATCCCTCGAGACCTTACCGACACCAAATTCACGGTGTCCTAGGAGAAGTAGAGCCTGACAGGTCGATGCCCGACAACTGTGCGACACTTGCGCTAACAACCAGAAAGATATTGGCGGTCAAAAACGAGTAAAGACGGTTTTGCAGTACCTAAGACATTTTTTGCTTGAATGAGGTATTCGCACTTGTCATCCCATATTTTGTCTGTGGGTTCTGAAGCACGTTCATCGAGGTAGCGAGCAGCAACGGAAAACATGGACAGAAGCAAAAGTTTGCTGACAGTCTGCGACGACTCTGAGAAGGATAAGGGAGAATCGACGCGTGAGCCTTGTAGACTTGAATTACTACTTGTTGGTGGGTAAGTACAGATTTAAGGAATAATGCAACATCAACGAACTGCATATTTTTCCTGTCGCGGGGCAAAAATGTGAGGGGTGGCGATCAGCGCAGTCAGTCGACCAATCATACCATTCATTATACTCTCGCAGAAAACGAGCCTTGTGGACAACAGGATAGATGGGGTGAACATACGAGAAGTACAAGTCAAGTAGTCGATCTTGCATTTGCATAGGAGGGAATGTAATAGGAATATCGGCCTCTGGTAGTGAGACGGACTGGTCTGCCCTGGCGGACGGCCAGAAGCGCGCCATCGGAAGTCTCCTGTACAAAGCAAGGGTAAGCATCTTGCTCTGCTCACATACGGAAATAGTTGCTACCAGACTCCTCCATCAAGACGACTATCTACGCGATCGTTTCGAATGAGGAGGTGAAGTCCGCAAGCTTTCCCATGGTACCGAACCTGAACCAGTTGAGTAAATCAGAACGTCAATCAAATGCCAGCTTGCCTCTCGATTCTCGTCCAATGATAGTTGTCCGAATGCAGTAGCACACTGAGACTCATCAGTCTCTCCCGAATCTGAAACATATGACATCAGATGGATTGACTTTTGACAACATCAAAACTGTCAATTTACCGGATGATGCTTCCATAGTATACATCTCATTCCAATTCGGGTGACTTGGATCTGCACCAGGACTAGATTCATCAAGTCGGCGACGTCGTGGCAAAGGAGCCCCACCAAGCGCTCGAGAAGGGGATTGTCGAGTGCTGGTGCTGCCACTGTGAGGATCTTCCCATGTGCTCTTGGACAGACGAGCAGCCAAACGATCTTGCCATTCAACTGTCGGCATGTTTGACAAGGTGCTGTCTTGAGGTACGTTCGCAAAACCTTCTTTGGATATTAAAAACAGAGACGACATCACCTCTTGAGCAAGAAACAATCTCTCGCGATATACGTGACTGACGCCTAGATCGTGCAGCATCGCGCGAACTCTCGTTGCTTCGGAAGATACAAGCAAAGATATCTTCTTTGGTAGCGCCGGCGGGTTGGGAGAGACGCCCAGAAGGGCCCTAACTTTTGCGTTAGTGGCGATGGCATTCCGACAGAAAGAGCTGGCGTACAAATGGCCCGGAGTCAACTCTGTTCAAAATTTCCCTAGCTAGTTCGTCTTGGCGAATATCTGCGAACAGATTCTGCACACGTGGGTCTGGACATGAGAGTAGAGACCCGAGCAGAGACTCGACCTGGTTCCATCGCTGTTCAATGGCCTGGATGTATCCTTTTGGAGGACCGCGCTTATAGCTAGGGCCTAACGGTACTCGAAGTGGGTCTTTCTACATCTTTTGCGGCGATGCTTACCTAGAAAGGTACAAACTGAGAAAGAAGGGATCGTCAGGCTGTTACGAGAACGGCGGAGCAGGAAGGGAGATACCGTTTCCCCCAAGAGCACACCCTTTGCAGGTCCCCGGAGTGCTGGAAGGCTCACACTTGCTCTTGGTTTTTCTGCACTGATCGCAGGCTAATTTAATGAGGAAATTGAGTGGTAGGGATGGGCGCAGCAAACGGGATGGTTTACCTCTGCTACTTCGCTTGCGATTGGCGAGAGAGTCGAGGTTCGATTCTTCCTCTGAGTGTTCGGATCCGTGCCAGTGGGATGTGGACATGGTGGAGAGACGAGGCTGACTGAGCGCGTCAAGCTTCCGTCGGTACATCGGCTCGGATGATTAGTAGAATCATCACACGGTGACCCAACCGGAAAATTAGCCCCTGTACTACACCAACGCTATCCTCCATACGCATGGACAGCGCACTCGATGGGGCACACATATATTAATCACTGCGCGGCAATGCACACGAACTTCGGTACTAACAGTTTCAGAAAGACGGAGCGGAGTGCCCACGGGGTTAAAACGGGGCAACTCCCTACTTAAGAGGGCTGTACGGGAGAGGAAGTAATATAAACGAGTCCATGTCCTTCGCGAGCTGGGCAGTCTATAGTTTCGTCAGTTTCTCAGCTCACACACGCGACGAATATTATGCTACCTTTGAGACCGTCTCAGCCCATCCGTCAATCTGCCAAGCCTTCTCCCTCGTTTCTTTCCTTGCCTCGAGACTCCTAATCCACTTGTGAGAATTGCTTCCCACCCAAGATTAGATCTAACTTACGGGTATTGCCACATATGGTGTACTTGGTGGAGCCTCCCTATCTGCGAGAACCAAGCTCCGATTGGTGCGACAAATTTGCGACGGGCTTCAATACCCCTCCGCCTGGCAGCACCGATCAGCGTACGGTACACCAGGGGTTACAGAAAGCATACCATGTATGTTCCCATTCCAGAAGAGTGCCGGGCTTTAGTTGGTAACTCCGGAGTTCAAAAATACCACCTTGAGCATGTGGTGGTGCAGTAGGAAAGAATGCAAATTCTTGAGCAAGTTGTGCAGAACGCGAGGTAACGTAGGGAAGAAGTGCCTTGTAAGATCTAGCATGCTGAAGGAAGATGAGCACCATGCACGAGGAGAATGATGTCATGGGCATTACTTCCGAGGTCCGGATGAGCTCCACCGTCTTGTCGTAACCAGCATAGTTCTCATATTCTAGAATATGAACTGCCATTGAAGTAGAATAGATATACCACCATAGTGCTGAATTCATGTTCACTTACCAAACGTGTCCTGATTGCCGACCAACGTTTCCCAACTGCCCGTCAGCTTTACATGTAATTGTGGGTCGTCCTTGATCCCTGCATAATACTGTTCGCTGCGAGGAAGTATGAATTATTCAGCGAGTCAACCCTGCCAGAAGGCTACGTACGCAGCTGCCTTGTACTCGTCAATTGAGTCGGGTTTCACCCGATGAACTGTACCAGCATTGTATACTTTAACCCAGCGTCGCAGAACAGACTGGAGACCCTACCTTCGAATCCATGGACATATTTACCTCTCGCAACCAGCCTTGAATGCTGCTGTGTCTCAATTTCGCTGGCCCTCCGAGCATCTGGGGATCCATGGAGCAGTGACTGCCGTATGTCCTCAGTGTGACAGCCTCGGGAACACGTGTGTGCTACCTGAACTGAAATAGAGCGTTTTGCTCCTCGACACGCGGCGCCGGGCTTGACTGCACGCTTTGCTGCCAGGTGTAACATGGCTGAGCTCGTATCAGAGAAGATGAGCTGTTGAACGAAACCGGGGCGGACGTAAGGATGTGCGAAGATGGCGGAGTTGTCTACTCTAAGCGACGCCATCGCCCAAGAAAGCAACCAACTACGATGAAACACTAATCACAGACCTCACCCAGACCTCATATATCACCCATGGGAGTGGAACGTCTTCGCAAGCAGTCACTCTGAAAAACCGAGCGCGGCTCCCCGTCATCCGCATGCTGTACTCCACCAGACCACCATCTCCGTCCGCTGCTCCCACTGTCGTGCGTTGAGCCAGGGGTTCGTATGGCGACCGTAGCTACGTATCCGTCAAACTCAGTGCCACGTCTGATGCCAATCCGGACGCTTACCCAAGTTTTTCCATCGGAAGAACACTCATACTTCGACCTACGAAGGATCTTTTCGTTGCTTTCGGCCACGAGTAAAACGAGCTCAACCACAGAATCGTGGAATTCAAACATTGACAGCGCGTCGATGAGAATGTAATCGCCCCGTTTGGCACCTGTGCGGACTATTCAAAGAATTGCCCAGCGCAGACCCTTCCACACTCACCACAAGGACTACGGAACGCAGTGCCTACGTTCCCGTCCACAGCGCAGGACAGGGGATGCTGCTGGTAATGCAGTATTGCTTCCTGTCCCATTAACTGAGCGCCTCGTTCCTCGTTCCCGAGCAAGTCCACCGCGGCAAGGCAGTTGGGGATATTGTCATCAGGAAGTGATTTGATGTTGCTTTCCAGCAGGTATGGTATACCGAGGGCAGCTGTGCGATTTACACGGTAGTGTTCGGGGTTGGAAGCATTGTTATCCCTGTTTACAAATCCCAGCCTGACAGTTTCAGTGTCGCTCGACGGTGCTATAGCCAGGAATGCCATAATTTTGTCCAGGTAGCGACATGCCCATTCCTGTGTCGTGTTGCAGACTCGATACTTCATTCAAGAAAGAGACATACGACGTGCAGCCGATTTCGTTCATTGCCTTCGTGACCGACAGTGAATGGCTGTCCACCCCCAAGTTCTATTCCTTGATCAAACCATATTTCTGGTACTTCGTTGCTTAGGATTGTGAAATAGTTGTCTGCCATTTTGATTTGTTCCTTTGTCATGCCTAGGAAGTCATCGTGTAAAAAAGAAGCAAAACTGAGGGCTCGTTGTCGATCTATCATGGCACCATAACCTAGCCAGGCAAAGCCTGTGTGGGTACCATTTGATGTGACTGTTGTACGCAGCCGACTCGATAGATGCTCGTGCGGCGGTAAAAGATATATTCCGCCCTGCGAGGATTCTTCTACTCGAATGCGGAGCGTCTTTATGAGCTCTGGCAAGATGAGATAATCGTCATCCTGTGATCGCCGTCTACCACTGAGTGGTGCATACATGGGCGGCATGAGAACGCACCTGTATGAAACAGTATGGTGTGGACACCTTGGTGCACGCAAGGAAGCGGGCATAAAAGTACAGATTTTCCGCTGAGTTCTCTATCTTCAGCTTCCGTGTATCGCAGTAAGCACTGGAGAAGATCTAGTCGCGGCGTCGGCTCCAAGCATGCATGTAAGAAGGGAACAGTTTCTAACCTCTTTCGACAGGTGTTGGGGACTGTTGTTCCAGACGTAAACCTGAGCAATAGTGTCGTCTAGCCATGGCCCACACAGGAGAGATGCGATTCGGATCACGTTATCTAACCGAGACCAGTTGAGGATGATCGCAGTGACGTCGGGGGGTCTCTGAGCTGTCTCGGACGTGGAGAGGCCTATACGAGCCCCACGAGTGTCACAGGGGAAAGCATCCGTAAAACTAAGAGGAAAGGTGGGTGACGGAAGGCGCAGGTCGCCGAGGATCTCGTCTATCGTCTTCATCCCGATGGGTTGATGTACTAGTTTAATGAAAGCTAATCTTGATTTCGACTTCCGATCCAACTCGCGTGTACTAGGGAATTGTTGTCTGTTATTGCAAGTGGTGAAAGGTGACCGACTTGATTCACTGAGACTTGGTTTCAATGATTATAGCGTTGTCTACAACAAAAAGTAATACAAGGTGACTCAGTCCATCCTAGCTTTGAGCGTGCGCGTTATGACCCGGTCTTTCGTGCTGAAACGAGAGGATCAGACGATGAGATAACCGGATGAAAAGACAACTCCTCACATGACATGTACGACTGCACCCCAGCCTGAAAAGGCATCTCTATCGACGGCGTTAAGCAACGTCTGTGAGATGGTCTCGAAAAGATCCTCTGGTTCCAAGTCGGGTTCCCAAAGACCCTCTGCAACACCGAACAGTTTTGAGCTGGCGATCCCAGCAACGATGAAATCTTTGGCGAAGTTTATGCAGCCTATAAGATCTGTTCCAGCGATGAACGGCTTGAATGCGCCTGACGGGGTCTTTGAAAGACCGGCGATGACGGGCTCGATAAAGTATGGACTAAAACGGTGCTCATATAGAGTAGAGGACACCATGTGGGTAAACGTTTCTGGCTGGATGTCGCGTTCCTCCTTAATAGTGTACATGTTGACGCGATAACGGAAGCGTTCGTGTCTGCGATGCGTGAGATGAGGAGGGTGTGGATGGGACAAGTGGCTTACAGAGTGGTGACGTCGGTCCCCAGTCCAGGAAGACCAACATACAATCTGTCTGTCACTGGGAATACCTGAGGTGCAATGAGTCGCGACATACTGAATGGGATTGTCAGACGGGTACCCTCTGGAAGTTGGATGAGATGCTCAGTGATTGTGTGCCAAAGCGTAAGTCGGAGGCGATGGCGACACAATCCTTGCCGACCATGGCGATGACGGAGCCACCGTTGTATTCCAGAGCGGACTGAAACTGTGTGAGACGGGACGAAAGGCGAGGAGGGAGACATACTTGCCATGATGGACTCAAGACTAGTGATATCGAACGCGTCACCGCGGCCGTGACGCGTCTCCCCAATACGTCACACCTGTCACGCTTACATATTCAAGCGAATATCCGTGAGTCGGACATGAGTCGCATTCTAGTTCGCCCGCTGTCGACCGTGCGTGCACGGGTAAAGGTACTTGCGAGTTCTTATTGTTCTTAGATGTTCACCTCAGACACTGTTTGCCAGGACAGAATCGCACACATTGACGCACAAAGACCCTTGTCACCCGCCCTGCTCGACTCATTCAATCGTAGACACGACTACCTGCGCATATCACTCACAGAGCGATGCAATCTCAGATGTATGTCACTTCTCGTCCGTTCGAGCACCACGTTCATTAGCCCATCATGCATCAGGCTTCTACTGCATGCCCACCGAGGGCGTCGAGCTATCTCCCCCCGCACACATTCTCACAGATGACGAAGTCGTTCATCTCGCCTCTCTTTTCGTCAAGAATGGAGTCAGAAAAATTCGCTTGACCGGCGGTGAGCCAACGGTCAGAAAGGGTCTCGACAATATCATTGGTAACGCCTTCTGCTTTCTTGTATCGGCCCGTCATCCGACGCTGACCTCAGCACGGCTCAACGAACTTCGCCCGTTTGGTCTCGACTCAATCGCAATGACCAGCAATGGGCTTGCTCTACATCGTCGATTACCCGACTTGGTGCGCAAGGGCCTCACGCACCTCAACCTGAGGTATGTCTTCTCTCTATCCACCCAAGTGAACACCGGACTCAGCTATCCAGCCTTGATACGCTAGATCCATTCAAGTTTGAAATCATGACGCGCCGTCCCGGGCACGATGCCGTCTTGCGTACCCTAGATGTCGCATTATCTTGTCCTGGCTTACAATCGGTCAAGCTAAACGTTGTCGTCATCAGAGGGCTCAACGATTCCGAGGTCGTAGACTTTGTCCAGTTAACAAAGGACAAAAAGCTCTCCGTGCGCTTTATCGAATTCATGCCTTTCACAGGTAAATGTTCAAACAGTCTTCCGTCCTCTGATTACGTTTACCCGTTGGGCCTGCAAGGTAACAAGTGGGACAAAGCTAAAATGGTACCTTCCGCCCAACTGCTGGACACAATTAAACATCGATATCCCATTATCGTACGGGCACCCGATGAACTCAATGACACCGCTCGTTCCTGGCAAATACCGGGATACCCGGGCAACATTGGATTCATTAGCAGTATGTCTGACCACTTTTGCTCGTCTTGCAACCGTCTGCGACTGACTGCCGACGGCCAAATAAAGGTGAGGGTATTTCTACATCATAACAGACACTCTACTTGACTCGGCATCTCCATCAGGTTTGTTTGTTCGATGCCAAGGAGATATCTCTTCGCGATGCGGTTCGAAGCGGCGCAACGGACGAAGAACTGCTCCAGATTATTGGATCCGCCGTTTTCGGGAAAAAAGAGAAGCACGCTGGAATGGATGATATTGATGTTCTAACGAACCGGCCGATGATCTTAATAGGAGGTTAGCTACTTTTCTCCTGAAGCGTCGTAGGGATATAGTTAGCAGCATTCTTCCTGATCAGCGCTTGTATAAAAACAGGACCCCCCCAACCAATGACGCATCGCTCCCCTGGCCTACCTTCCGGGACTCTCACCCCTGTTGTCGCTCGCTCTCACGCGGTAACTCGAGTCGAACGACGCTGGCAAAGTCACTCGACCAATCCCACGCCCAGGCTAACTCACCTCAACTCCGATGGTCGTCCATCAATGGTCGACGTCGGTGATAAAGACTCGACGAAACGCACCGCCACTGCCACAGGCCATATCTACGTCCCTAGAATGGCCTATGAGCTGGTTACTGGAATCCCCTCAGCTGAACCCGAGAAGAATCCCTCGCTGGATAAGCTACGATCCCAGGCAACCAGCAAGGGTGATGTTCTTACTGTGGCGCAGCTCGCAGCGATAATGGGAAGCAAACGAACCTCAGAACTGATCCCCTTGTGTCATCCTCTCCAACTCTCCAACATTTCGGTGACATTGACTCCAGAAGCGGTAGATGATCCACAGTATCGACGTCATGGTTTACACAGAATTCGATGCACAGCTACAGTTTCTTGTGAAGGCAGAACGGGGGTTGAAATGGAAGCACTCACTGCTGTATCCATCGGTTTGCTTACAGTTTGGGATATGCTCAAGGCCGTGGCGGGCAAGGAGATGGTTATTGGTGACATCTTTGTATCACACAAAAACGGTGGTAAATCCGGCGACTTTACTCGAAGTAGTGTCAAGACCGCTCAAGATACTTTATATAAATACAGCTCTACATGAGTACGGATGCTCGGTGTCCACGACTTATCGCCTCTATTATTACGTGCCTAACATAGGCCCTGCGATGATAAAGTGATATTGGCAAGAATTAAGCAAGATAATCCGCGGAGATGTTTAAGCGCAAATAAAATGGGAATCCTCTAGGAACCAGCCACTGGAATTTACCAGTGTCCACGGTTTGTGCCAATGAATCCGAGTTCCAGGGCATCTTCCACCTCTTCAGGCCCTTCCTCGCAAGAGAGTCCGACAAAGCCGACGCGACGATAGACGCGCAAAGCACGGTTTTCATGTCCAACATACAAGACGACGCTTTCTTTGCCGCACTCCAGGAGCCTGCGGTGAGTGTATCAGCAACGAACGCATGCAAAGATGGGACATCCATACCGGCGGGTAACACCACGAACCAGGTGCTCCGCAAAGCCTCGACGCCGCCAATTCGTGCAAGTGTACACTTTTGTGATCGCCGAGACCCTTATCGACGACCGCGTGACAGCACATA
>JBBPOC010000581.1:0-15555 GCA_038091235.1 Tylopilus rubrobrunneus | reverse complement strand
CGGTGTCCTCCTTGGAGGTCTTTTGGCGTTTGCGGGATTGTTTGCCCATCGTCTCAAGACACCCAACAAATGTGGCTGTGCAAATGTCTATTTCTGACGACAAGGTGATTCAGACGCATCAAGTCCTACAGAAAATCAATGCAGTTCCCAGGAAACGTCTAATCTACACAAGGAGCCGATATCTAAACCATATGGTCATGTTGCTCTCCGTTTCCTACTGAGGCCGATACCCACAGCTACCACCGTTGAGAGCTGCCAAAGCTTGAAGCGCTGACAGGGTGCCACCTTGGCGAGTCAAGTGGACTGCGCAGTGTCGCATACGCCACCGCCGCCAACGTAGTGATCGGTCACAAGCAGGTTGATGAAGGTGCCATCATTTCCGAACTACTGCCAGCGTTTGCGAGCAACGTTGAATGCTGTTTAGCCGAGAATAGCGCAATGCGCCGAAGTTGAATGTGATGTGGAAAAAGATGCCGGAGAAGACACGGCGTAGATTATCCCCCTTGAAGTTCTGCGCCTCCGCGTTAACCGCATGTGCACTAGTACGAGGTCAATGAAAGAATGCGATGCGGTGCGTTGTTGAATGGAGTCTAGAAGGGTGTTCGGAATCACGTACAGGCATGCCCCTGGACGAGAAGTTGGTCAATGTGTTTCAGGTCTCGGGCGCGGCTCAAGGGCAGAGCCGGCCTGATAGGTGTGACTGGATGAAATCGATAGCCGTGATTCAAGGGCTTTCCACGCTGGCTGTCGTAAGATGGGGTGTGTGAGAACGAAGCGCCGTCTGATATGGCTACTTTGCATGGAACAGCGGTGCACCATGCACCAAAGATTGGCTTCCTGAATGGCTGAGAAGGCTCGGGGACTGTTGAGCAGCGTCAGATGGACGTGTGGTATGTCCTGGACTGTCCGAGTCGGGCGTAGTATTTGGAGGCTCGGGACCCGACGGGCGAGATGATGAGACTCCAACCTTAGGCCCCATAGTTGAGCCAATTCGGGTATTGAATAGAGCGGAGCTCCGCGAAGATGGTTGCGCTCGAGTCGGGAGGACGTCGACATTGTTGATCGCTGTTTACTCGACCTCCTCGTCTACGACGACGACGACGACGACATCGAACTCGCACTTTCACGGTCTTGCTCTGCGACGCAAGCCAAGTGCACCCCAACATTCCCGTACGTCTATTATTGAGTCTTTCCTTTTCTCACTGACGATCTCCGATTCCCAGTCCCATCTTACTCGATTCCGATTCTCACATCTCCTGTCTCCAAGGGGGCCTAGTGCTCCATCTTTGACTTGTTCCTTCTGTAAAACTTCTACTTCATCATGGGTGTATGCTTTTCTTCTGCTGGCATCGTCGACGTCTCCGACGACGATAAGCGCAAACATCGAGAAGCGGAAAAGATGCTGAAAGAGGCCAGTACATCCCCGTTCACCCGTTTCGCTTCCTCGTTACTGATCCCGTTCTCTCGCTTCCAGGCCAAAGTCAAGATGGCCACTCAAGTCAAGGTCGGTGGCTTGGACGCGCTCGCAACGTCTTCGTTAATCTCTGAACAGGTTCTTCTCCTTGGCTCTGGCGACTCGGGTAAATCGACCATTCTCAAGGTACGTTCCCGCCCGCCAGCCCGTTTTCCATAATCTCATTTCCGCCTGTTCTATGCAAGCAAATGCGACTCATCCATCGGGTTCCGTTCTCGGCCGAGGAGATTGAAAACTATCGGCAGCTCGTCTTCAACAACTTGACCACAGGCATGGCGTATGTGCTAGAGGCCATGGAAGACATGGGACTCGAAGTGGCAGAGGAGAATTTGCCACACCTCGACACCATCATGAATGCCCGCGATCCCCAGCCCTATCAACCGTTTCCGAGAACGTATTACGACCCTCTGAAAGCGCTCTGGGAAGACAAGGCTATTCAGAGTACGTACCAACGAGGAAACGAAGCTGCCTTGCCGGAGAAGTATGTCACCCCTTTATATACTTCCCGTCGCGCGTGTTTAGGATCGTCCATAGTTTGGCCTACTTCTTCCCAGATCTGGACCGACTGTTCGAAGAACACTACCACCCGACGGAACAAGACATTGTTCAGTGCAGAGCACGGACTATCGGTATCACTGAAACCACGTTTCAGCTCAAGGACCATGAAATGCTCATGGTCGATGTGGGTGGGCAGAAGAGCGAGCGAAGAAAGTGGATACATTGTTTCCAGGACGTGACCAGCATACTATTCTTGGTCAGCCTCAGTGGCTACGACCAATGTCTCGTGGAAGACCGAGATGCTGTAGGTGACGTGTTGATGGCATGTGTCGATCTGACTTTTTTGATAGAACCAAATGCAAGACGCGATGACAATCTGGGACTCGATATGTCATTCCCAGTGGTTCAAGCAGACATCATTAGTGGGTGTGGTATCGGCAGAGCGACGTCGTGGTTGACACGGAACTCCGGCAGATATTATTCCTCAACAAGGATGACTTATTCCGAAAGAAGATCGCTCATTCAGATATTAAAAACTTTTTCCCAGTAGGTGCCGACACATTGAAGGATGACGTTGACTGACAGTACTTTTGTCAGGACTTTGAAGGCGAAGCAGGCGACGCAAAAGCTGGGCGCGACTACTTTAGAAAACGGTTCTCGCGACTGGCGCAAAAGGCTGGCCGCTCTAAGGAGCGGGAGATATACATCCAGTACGTGAGAGTTCTTGTTCGGGTGGAGGTATTAAGAAGTTGCCAGTGTAACAACAGCAACGGATACAGCAATGCTAAGGGTAGTCATGGCTGCTGTCGAAGGTATGTGTGACTGTGGAGCTATGTTGGTATTTGAGTGCTGACGTGCTTTGTAGAGTAAGTGTTGATCTTTCCACGTCCCGTCTTCCAGGCTCGTTTTCCTTTCAACCGTGCGCTCATCGCCTACACTTCCCCGCCGCGTTTCTGTTCGCTAGCATTATTCTCCGCACCAACCTCGAAGTCGCGGTGTTGATCTGATCTGTTTTTTTTCTGTCATGTTGCAACCTGTACCTCTGGGACATCGCCTCTCGACCGCGTCTTGTTGTTGTGACCCCATTTGACAATATACACCACCATACCCTCTTTGCGCTCCTTCCCCTGTTTTATTTTTCTCATCGCCGGGTTAACCTGATACTGATCAACATTAATCCATTGCCCCATGTCTTTGGTACTCGGTTCGACACGTAATTGCGGATCCATTCTTGCTTTCGTCACGGCTGTCAACCTTGATTGGAAATACTTCTACCGACGACAGTGCCATTGTCAGCAAGAACGTGAGTCGAATCTCCCGATGCTCGCGGACGGACAAACGTTTGACCCTTTTGTTCGTGATGCTAGATTCGCGATGTCATGCTCTAATGCAGTCCCTTTTATTTTTCTCTATTCAGTGGGACAGGTTAAATAAGTTATATATTTTATGCTTGCTATACCGCATATGTAACTTACACCTCGCTGTATTACCAATCAACTCGGATCTAATCTTCTCCCCATGACCGACTTGCTCGCAAAGTTTCTCCTCCCCACCAGTACCTCCACCGCCTTCACCGCCCACCGCGCCAGCGTCGTCGACCACGACGACCACCGCCCTCACAAAACTCCCCGCCTCGATCACGACTCGGACTCGGGTACCGCGTATAGGTCCAGGGATCTCAAAGGTAAGGCCCTAGAACGAAACGGTCCCATCCGAATACACCTTCAGATTCTCCCGCGTGAGTACACCCCTTGCGGTGCAAACAAGGCACTCATCCTCCGCAGCAAAAGTACCCTGCATACCCTCTCATGATCCCTACGCCCTCTTGAAACACTGCACCGGATTCCTGCTGACCAGGGGTTCCCAAACCGAGCTGCTGCGAGCGACGTTCGAATGCATCTACATCACCTGTTGCTCGCAGGTGCGCATCCCGGGTCAGGGCGAAAAGCTCTACGGGATGCTCGTCCTCGAGCTCGAGCAGTGCAACGTGCGATTGCGCCGTGAGCTTGAGGCAGCCCGCGAAAACGGCCTTGTCATGGACTGGCTCGCGCAATTCGTCCAGGTCTGCACGTGGTTTGAGAGCAAGGTGGTGCGTCGCGATCGGTCTGGGTGGCGAGTGTGCGTGGCCTGACTGTCGTTCTAGGCCCTCTTGCAGTCCTTGTTGTCTTACCTCGACCGTGCGTTCATCGCCAAGGACGCGAATCGCCAGAGTATCCGGTTCGTGGTGTGGCGCGCTCTGTCCGTGAGATCGCTCATGCGGCCTGTGCTAGTGATCTCGCCTTCACGGCGTTCAAGCGGCAAATACTCAATGACCCGCCCACGGTCGACTCTATTCGCGCGAGCGTTGTGTCATGGCTGGACAAGGAGAGAGCCGAGAGGTCTGCTTCTCTTCTTTCGCGGACATATGTCCCGCTCAGTGCCGTCCTAGATCCGCTGATCCCAACCGCGGGATGATTCGAAACCTCGTCTCTCATCTCCTCCTTCACGACGTATATGCCGTCACATTTGACCGTGCTATCCTCGAACAGACGCTGTCGTTTTATACCGACGAGGCGAGGGACAAGATCGAGACTCACGGCCTCAGTGCGGAGCAGTTTTTGGTGCACGTCACGGAGCGCACTGCCGAGGAGCGAGAGAGAGCCGAAGATGTCTGTGGTGGGGTCGGGGAGACCGTCAAGGGCGTTGTGCAGGCCTGCAGGCGTGGATTGTTGAGAACGCGGTTGGAGTGGCTTGCCAAGGAGGGTGCGTGTGTTTCTGACTGTGGTATCGCTGGTGTATCTGATGTGAGCGATGCAGCTCTTGGCCCGCTCATGAATGCACAGCGTACGGACAAGCTCCGCTCGATGTATGCAGAATTCGAGGCTCTCGATAGCCTGAGTATACTTTGCAAGGAGTTCAAGTCTTACATACAGGTAATGCGTCATGCGTACGATCTGGCGCGTTTGGCTGATGACTCTAGACGAGCGTCGGGAACATTGTCAAAGACACGGAGCACGAAGACAACATGGTCGAACGCATCCTCGCTTTCAAGACTTTTGCGGACCACGCACTCCGGACATCCTTTACATCCTCTTCAGCCCCCAATTCTTCTTTCTCGTATGCACTCACTGATGCATGTACCATCGGCTTCAAAGCTCGTCGAAACAAGCCCGCGGAACTCATTGCCCGGCACCTGGACAAGCTTATGCGACGCGGACAGCGGGACACCTCTGATGCAGAATGGGAGTCTATGCTAGAGAAGGTGCTGTCGTTGTACAGGTTCACCGACGACAAGGACGTGTTCAGGACCTTTTACACGAGGGCCTTGGCAAAGAGGCTGTTGCTTGAAAAGAGTGCATCGGACGATTTTGAGAAGGGTGTGCTCAGGATATTGAAAGAGAGTAAGTAACCGCCCCCTCCTTTGCATTCTGCCCTGGAGTGATTGACGTACCTTTTAGGATACGATCCCGAATTCGGGCAAGGAGATCATATGTTTAATGATCTTGCGCTCTCGAGGGAAGTGTTGAGGGAGTTCCACAGCCGCCTTCCAGACACAAGCAACGCTCGAAAGCTTTCTGTGATGGTTCTCCAGCGCAGCGTATGGCCATTTGCAGCGCGGAAGAAGGACGTCGACCTCCACCACTCTGTATGCATGCTTACTCGCCTTTTTCTGTACCCTTGACGGATGGCGCTTCGTAGATGCATACCGATCTCTCACGGTACTCAGATTTCTACAAGCTCAAGCACCAAGGTCACAAGCTAGAGTGGGACCACTCCCTCGGTACGGCAACGCTCAAAGCGAGGTTCGCGGCTGGCAACAAGGACTTGACCGTTAGTCTGTACCAAGCCGTGGTACTGCTCCTCTTCAGCGAGGAGATAGAAATCGGGTACAAGGCCATCCTAGAGGCCACCCGAATGGGTGAGCCCGCATGCACCCCTTTGGACGCCTAGAGCTGACATTGTTTGGACGAGACAGACGAGCCCGAGCTCAAACGAACGCTTCAAAGTCTGGCGTGTGCGAATAAAAAAGTCCTGCGGAAGCGACCCGCGGGGAAGGACGTCAACGAGGACGACGTGTTTTACTTCAACGCCGACTTTACAGATCCGAGGGCCAAGGTGCATATCAATTCTATCCAGACCAAGGACACGGTACGTCATCATCGCTTGTTCACGTCGTCCTCTGACATGCGTGTCGCAGCCCGAGGAATCGAAACGCACGCAGTCACACATCGACTCGGACCGCAAACACTACCTCGACGCTGCGATCGTGCGGATCATGAAGGCGAAGAAGGAGTTGAGTTACGAGGCGCTCAAGACGCAGACGATCGAAGCGGTCAAGAGCCACTTTGTGCCTGAGGTGAACGTGATCAAGCAGCGGGTCGTGGGGTTGGTGGAGCAGGAGTATCTGAGGCGCGATGACGAAGATATGAACAAGTTTATCTACGTTGCATGAGGACACGGAAGGCGAGGCCTGTGGATTCAGAAACACTTGAACGGGGAAACGCCAGTTGTTGATTGACATTTCCCCAAAAATTTAATTCTTTGCGGAATGAACCCAAGGCCGTTGCCATGAACCGGGCTGCTTCGTTGGGCGAACTTGTCCTTTCAAGGTGGTCGCCGCATCCCCGCCCGGTTCTACACGGGTCTGACGAGATACGATTCCTTGTACCGGGCCGCTTGTTGGGCGGCTCATACAGCGCTCCTGGGCTCCAGGCTTTGGTGCCGTTACTGCCGCTCGCTTGGAACGTAACCTGGACGGTATGTAAACGTTGCGCAGATTGCGCAGTAAGTATCACCGCATCCTAGATTAAATTGCGGTGCTTCCTGGTTCGAAACAGTCAGTTGGCTCACCCTGGAAATCTAGCGCTGCGGGACCGCCAGAGTCCCCTGCGGAGACCACAGCCATCCAACCCGCGTCTGAAGCCGTGACACCCAACTTGAACCCGCGCTTTGCTCATCATGATAGGTCCAACGCGAATGGGTACATGGGTGGGTTCTATCCATTGCGGTTCCTGTGAAAAGCTGAGTCGCTGAGAGCGGAAGAGCGATCCCCTGTATCAGCCTGGATGTATAACGGGGCTGGGCTGGTCATCTCATCCCAGTCTGCACGTTCTTTACACCATTCATAGAGCGCCGTCATGCGCTCCAATTTCTCCTTCATTCACTCTACCTTCTTCGTATTTGCGGTCCTGGCGGATCGTCATCGCGGGCACCACCGGCCCCAAGTTCTTGGACGGGTGGACTAGTCTGATGGTGTTGCGCCCGAGAATGTTCGATGCACCGCCAACTGGGCCGATGCCGCCTGGAACGAGAGCGTTGTGCGTCTTAAATCCCGTTCGCAGATTTCATCGCGTCATATTTTCTAAGGGTACTTGTAATCACATCGAGGGCATATTTACCGTTCCCGTTCTGAGCGGGACAACCGACAGCGACGCTACTGCCAAGATGCTACTAGGCTGAGATAAATGGTTACTGGACCTTACCTTGTCAGATCAGCCATGAGGCCTTGAGGCCCGAGGGTCCGATTCGGGACTTAATAAATAAAAAAACATGTAAACTGCAGCCTATGTGAGCAGTTCGAGTTAGAGAGACACGGTAAAAGAATCCAGATGGTAAAGATCCCACGTGATGCTCGAGCAAGAGGCTAGCGGTAAGACAAAGACGAATAGCCCACTGCGAGAGTATCATGATGCCAGATGTCCGAGTCATGGTCAAATCAAGGATGACGTAACCATCGGTGTGAGATACCCCGACTCAGTAGTACCTCGTCCAAAGTTTACAAACAGTCAATACCCCGTCATGGGCGGTGCTACGCAGTCCAAGAAATGATTCAAGGCGGTGGGCCAGATCCGAATATCACCTCGGTCGAGCACGGCCCTCTAGCGGCAACGAACAATGCATTGTTTGTCAAAAAGACGCCTTAGCTTTTGCGCATGCCTTGGAGCAGATGGTGGATTGGCCCGACTTGCATTTATGTTAGTGTCTCTCTCTTGTGCCAGTGCGGTATCTCAATGGAAACCTTCAAGTCTTAGGTGCCTAGGCATTTTGCATACGTCATAGCCCCCGGATCAATGAAACAGCATCACAAGCCCATCACTACCACGCGTCTATTGTTGGTGCTGAACACATTGGATCAGGCTCTGACCGGGCAAATTGTTGCTATGTGCCACAACCTGTGTCGCGTTCACTTATAAATGCTACTTCTTCAAGTTGCACCGTTCCTTCAGCCTGCTTCCATTTCGTTCGCTCATAGGTACTGGATAGTAAGTCTATACACGCTCCTCCAGGTCGACCTGCTCACAGTCAACTTTCTTCAGCCTTTTTCTTACATTCCTTGTCAAACATCTGCTTCCCGTTGACCGGGCTGATCACGCGCTCATTTTCCCTGCCGATTACGACTATACTTTCCAAGATGTACTTCCCTACTGCTCTCTTTTTGGCCCTCGTTGTTGCTGTTGTCACTCCAGTCTTGTCCGTTCCCGTGGTGCCCCAGTGAGTTGGACTCCAAGTTACCTCCACCTACAATCCTTGATTCAAAACTGGAATATTGACAACCCACTCACAGAACGGATACTGCTATCCAGTCAGCGCTCAAGAGGGCGCCTGCTCTCGCTCCCGTTGCGCAGCCAATCCACGAGAGTCTAGGGGGATTGAGCGAGCACGAGAAGCGCCAACTTGGCGAGCTCTTAGGAGGTCTTCTCGCGAGATCCTCCCCGTCTCCGGAGCCCACTCATTTCTGTTTGATGGTCAATGCCAACAACGGGAAGGCATGCGATACGGCTCAATGCAGGTCAGGAGGTGGAAGTTGCAGCCTGAACCCATCTACCAATAGGTGTAACATGAGCAACATGCGTGGAAAAAGTGCCCCGATAGCTTGTCTTGGCTGTGGATGCCAGTTGGAAAAAACGGGACGGTGAAGTACAGGTGCCGTCTGGCTAGCTACCTCTCCGAAGACAATTGGTAGCCTAGTAGACTGTGCAAAATACATCAAAGTACTAATATACTTGGCGTTCGGTACATCGAATGCTCCCTCGTCGTCGTCATTTCGTTGCGTGACCTTTGTCCCTGTCCTTGGGACGGAGGTGGTGGGCGGTGTTGGTACCGTCGTCGGTAACATTGGGTCGTCGTCGTCGTCCATAGTGCACGACGAAGAAACGGGCACACGCACACACCGGAGAAGCCTGAGGAACGGGTTTGTGTTTCGGGGACACGCAGAGTAGATGTAACACAAAACAAACGTCAAGAGAACCCAAGTGGAACCCCTGCCTCGCGTCCTCACGGAGTGTCTCTAATGGTCGGGTGGTAAGCGGGACCCGAATCCGTAAGTGCAAAGGCTCCGAAGAACGTCACAGCATGCACTCCCCCTCAACTCATCTTGGATGCCATATCGACCTCAACGTCGGCGTTATCCAACAGCGAGCGCAATAGCTCCGCATACTGTCGATGCAATCTCTCTGTGTGTATCATGTCAGGACACGAAGTGTGTGAGTGTACATATACGCACTCGCGCGATCGATGGCTTGGACGTACTCTTCGTTGGCCTCGGTTATGGCGCCTTCGAGCGCTTCGAGGCGGTGTGCCTAGCGACAAGACGAGAGGTAGCATGTCAGAGTGAGAACGGGCGTGTCGGCGAATGGGAACAGAACGTGCCTGCGCCTCCTCGGGTTCGGGCACGGGCAAGGACTGCACGAGTACTTGAATCTGTTTCGCCTTGACGACCAAATCATCGACGAGTTCGCGCGTGTTGGCTGCGTGCGGGGGTGAGCACCACGCCGGGGACCACACAGGGACGAACGAGAGACGGAGACGCACCGTGAAAGACGTCGGGTGGATCAAACTTGTCCGCGTGTCGCGTTTTCGTGATCGGAATGTCGGGGCTGACCTGTACAAAGGTCGACCGGGAGGTGAGGTAGCCAATGCTGCTCGACATGATCATCAGGAGCTGTGCCGTGTGTGTCGTCAGTCAGCCGATGAGAGGGACAGATGGGCGCACCCGTTGGATTTCGTCCTGGAGTTGGGTGATGCGGTCCATGTGCGACAAGTCCTGCAGCATTGCGCAGCGCTGCTGCAAGAACGAGCGTGGCACGCGAAGAGGGGCTTCGTGAATTCAGTCACCGCGACCGTGACGTCGACGAAAACGTTTCCTTCGTTCAACTCATGATACATTACGCACTTCAGATACAAGAGATCCTGGTCATCATTCTTGGTCACTGCCGCAGCCAGGCGCAGCCTGAGGGAACCACCACTCTGCTTGCTCTGGCCACAACCTGTCGTGCATTCAAAGAACTTGCGCTGGACATGCTCTGGAAGGAGTTGAGGAACTCATCCCCGGTTGTGCGATGTATTCCGCAAGCAACTCATCGACGGATATACCTTGCTAATAATGTAAGACGAACAGTTCCCCGCGTGCGGTGACACCGTCCGACTCACATTATGACTGTCTTCAAGCATTATGCGTTCAGCAGATCACTCACACAAATCGAGTGGGATATCCTTCGAGGGTATACACGCCGCATTCGATCCATACACCTCTTTCATATCGGAGTCGATTGGGAATCTATAATACGATTCTTAGACTCTCCCACCGCTGAGCCACTCTTTCCAAATGTCCGCCACCTTGAGGGGGAACTCTCTGGATCCCAGCACTTGCTACACACGCCCCTTCCATCCCTGGTTTCCTTCGATTTCTCCCTCGACTTTCCGATTCCGATTAAACCAGAGGTCTTCCGGGATTACTTGGAGTCGCTTTCCAAGTACTCTCCCAACATCAAGGAATTCACCGTCCATACGCGTCGACCTGGTACTATGTTCAACAGTGTCGTCCCCCGTTACATCTGTAGATGGAGACGCCTTCAAACCTTGGTTTGCTATAACGTTACCCTCGATATGGACGCTCTCACACATCTCTCTCACATCTCGACGTTGACTCGGCTCCATTTCTTCCTCGACAGTCCGTCGCCAGACCAAACCATTTCACCCCTCCTCTTCCCCAACTTAAATGAATTGGGGTTGGGTTCCGGTCACTTGGACTCGTTGTCTCGGTTTTTGTCTCGGGTCCGGTTGCCTGTCATCGCGGTCCTCTCTGCCTTCACCGACCGATGTCCATCACAATCAGAACTGCACCTCTTCTTGACTACAATCCGGACGTCTGGCATGAGTGACACCGTGTACGACCTACAGTTGCGTCTCTACGGTGATCGCGCAAAATCGAGAGAGTTCTCGAATCTGTTGCTTTGCTTTCGAGACATGCAGCCATTCAGCAAGCTCCGTCATCTCGCTCTCATTACGGGATGCAAGGTCGAGCTAACAGACGCCGAGCTGATCACGTTCGCGTCTGCATGGCCTCGCTTGGAACACCTCCTCTTAAACTGGCCCTGGGGCTGGGGGACACACGGTGGGATCACGCTGGACGGCTTCGTACGACTTTTGAGGACATGCCGCGCGCTCGTTCGGGTTGCCCTCGTCCTCGACACGCGGCATGTGCCTTCGCCGCCTGACCTGACGGTCGCACCCACGTTTTCGTTGGACGTCCTTGACTCGCATATCGAACCCGAATCGGTGCCAGCCATCGCCGCCTTTTTCACTCGCATCGCCCCTCGTTCCGGTTTCGCGTTGCGCGCTTGGGATTGTTTGTTGTTCACGGGGCAATCGGAGCGCGATGTTCAGCAGAGGCGTTGGCGTGATGTGCATGAAAGGGCACATCGCGCACTCGGCCTGTAAGTACCCGTTTTCTGGTGACGTTCGACGGACATGATCTGAACCAGAATAGACTGAGTGAGTGAAACGTAGTACGCCGCGTTACCTTGAGACAGGACTCGAAAGAAACCCCAGGTGGATCCCCACTGGTATATCTTGTACTTTTGTAACGAATCTATGGCCGAGACGACAGGTCGTATCGGCCAAAACACGCTTCATGCCTCATGTACTTCCTTTCTGATCCTCGTTGCCACTTATTTTTGTGTAAATAGAGGTGGATACTCGATGTAATTCTCCCTTAGCTGTCCTCGAACAGAGATAATTCAGTCCGGTTCTATTCCGCTGAAGAATCTCCTCTACGAGCTACGACGACTTTGGTGCTCTCGATGTGTTACGCTGGCTCCATGGTCCTGAGTCGTTAACGAACCCTCGCGTAAAACGGGTTTGAAGTAGAGCGTGATAATAGCCAACGAGCATGTCCCAATAGTCCCGAGACAAAAAACTATCTTATATGAAAAGCTACGCCGCATAGCATCGACACCGGATCATTTACATAAACGAGCGGTGCACGCCTCGTCCTCAAACCCATCCGAGTCGCAGCGACTTCATCACCAGCGCGTCCACACCGTAAACGTCTCCTGGAATCCATCCCGGTTGTATGCCTCGTTGATGACCCCTTGCTCATCGATCGTGAGCTGGTAGGTCGTGCCCACCGTCGAGATGCTGTGCAGCGAGATCGTCGACTGGTCGTCGATGTTGAGGATCCCGTGTTGACAGGTGTAGTTGGCAAGACAGCCTTGCGTGTAGTTCTAGACGTTTCTGCGTCAGGAGTCACGCGCCTGTGCGAGATAGACTGCGAGCGTACCTGGAAGAAGCTGTAAAAGCCGGCGCCTGGAGAAGAGGTGAGACGATGCACCATCTGAACAGGGTAGGTAGTGCTCACCAAAGAGTGCAATGTCCCAGGACTGCACGACATACATGGCCCACGCCATAGGGCTCGACGAATTGAACGTGGGGTCATAGTAGGACGCGTTGAGGGAGTAGGGTTGGGGAGCGGGTGGGACCGGTTGATAGTACGGCTAGTACGGCTTACAGTCCAGGATGCATCCACAATACGAAAGAAAGGACTTACCGTCTCGGTCTGCGCTAAGCCGATCCAGTGATTTTGCGCACCGTGCAGGTTATACTGATAGAGAGCGGAGTGTTCCGCTAAGATAGAAAGTGAGACATCGTAGAGGGCTAGAGTGGAGCACACTTACACGCTGATACGGACGTCAGCAGTGCGCACTTCTCCGGACAGGATGGACAACGTACCGGTACCAATCATCCATACAGGCCCAAAGGACTCTGACAGTATCCCGCGCCCCGTGAAAATACTCGTCTGACGCCCTTGAGGGTCATCGAGGTCGTGATCAGCGGTCCAAATCCAGGTTCCCTACGCAAGTCAGCAACTGTAGGTGGACTCGACAAACTACTCACCTCGAGGTATGCGCTAGACCCCTCGGTCAGGTGGAGGCCCATGAACGCAGCCTGACATTTGGGACTGAGGTTGCCCACAGGGCATTCTGCATACGAGAGGTTCGTACCAGCAGCTAAAAGGAAGAAAACGTTAGGTCCCTCACGAGGGCTGCCTCGCTGTACATACCTCCACCGAGGCTGTATTCGAACCAGAGGTCAGATAATTTCAAACGAAAAAGTCCGTGAGCATACCGGAAATACGTGTCCCACATGCCTGCGCCACCCTGCTGGCCCCAAGTGTCGCGTACGTTCCATTCAACGAGGATAGCACCAGGCGCTGTGAAGGCCAAGTAAGCGCTCAAAGTGTGGTCTTGATCACTGATCGACGTACCAGGTCCAGCGGTTGAGAAAATGATATCCGTAATCTCCAAGATCCCGAGCGTCCAAGGCGCACCTGCTTGTACCATCACTCTGGCATTACTCTGGTCCTTGAAATTCGGACCACCTCCGAGGATGACGGACCAGGCTTCTCCCGTAACTTGCGAACCCACAGGAATGTATAGGGTATCCGTGATATAGTACGTTCCAGCATCGAAGAAGATAAGTTTACAGCCGGCAAACTGTTCGAGGCTGATCAGTATCGAAGTAACAGCTACCTTCAACGCCTTACCATATTGAAGATATTCTGGAGCGCTGCGGTATCGTCTGTGCGACCATCGCCAACTGCGCCGTACGACTTGACACTAACGATTTGATCCAGCGAGTAGTCAGGATACTGAGGATGTCCCCTGCCAAATATATTGCCCTCCATGTCTATGATATTCCAAGGTTTTTGTGGGGGTTTGACATTTCCTTGTGTGAATGTGGGTTGCTCATCATAACCGAGGTACACGTTGCCTTGTGCCCAGGACGAGATGTACATCGAGTCGGGGGATCCCTCAAGCACCACTTTGCCGCCTTGGACCCCGACAGCGACCGGAACATTGTTTAGCTGGACATTGTTCAGCACGATGGAACCTGCGAGCGTGCCATTGCTGGCTTTCGTGGTTTGGACAAAAACGGGGGTATTCGTTACGGTCACATCGATAATGGCTTCAGAGCCGACAGTCTTGAACAGTCGTCAGCAAGATACACAAAAGCAAGGGTAACACACTCACCTGAGTTGCAGAGGTTGTTCCACCAGTCGTCAAACTGAACCCGACCTGAGAGTTGATGGAACATCAGGGAATGCAAGCGCCGAAAATGGTCGTATATACCGTGCAGTTGTTGATGAATACACGCTGATATGTCCAGCCTGCGCAAGTCGTGAACATGAGCCGCATGCGAGCCAAGGACTATAGCCATACCCCAACTCCATGCAGCATTGATACCTTGAGAAGTGTCAGGGTGATAATGGGACAAGTGATGGACGATGTACCCACCAACAACGGCATTATTAACAGAAATATTTCGTACAGTGAACTGCTGGTTGCCAACAGAAATACCATTTTTGCCTGCTACGATTAACTAACGTGACAACAAGATCCAGAGGGTACACACCTCCATTGAAAACAATATCTGCAAGCAACCCTTGAGCGCAGAACTATGCAAAATATGGATTACACACCACCCATGAAACCACCACTAACGTGTAAAATGAGCGATACATCCACTGCGTTCCAAGGACCTTCTCTTACCTTCCGTTTTCCATGTACAGCCCTGGGCAGAGATGTGAATACATTGAGCATAATCTCAAAGCAACAGAACCTATACCTTGATGTTGCGTGCCATTTGCTTGCGACATTTCCACAACGACGTTAATCAATGAGGTTGCCTGTGAAACTTGCCAATGGATGCCAATTGCAGGCGCGGTAGCGTTCACTCGACGCAAATCGATGACCAAATTGCGCACAGAACGGTAGCTGAAAAGCGACGCATGAATATTCATCGCGGTAACACCGTGCACGTTGATTCGACGCACAAGTTATCTTGATTGATGAACCATTGAGCGCCTCCTCCGTTGGGGACATATGGATCGGCATCTTGAAGACGTTGTAAACAAAAGATCCGACAGTATGAACGCCCCGTGGGGTGCTTACCAATGACGGCGAAGCCCGTGAAATTTGAAGAAGCAAGGAGCGTCGGCGGTGTTCTTGCATCACCGATCATCTGGGTATAATAGTAGGTGTTGATGGCGGAGGATACCAAATATTGCCTAAAGTGTGTTCAGCGAGTGGCTGCGTTCAACATCGTCACGCTTTCGTACCCAGGCGGAAAATATACGATAGCAGGCGTCAGGCTTAGGACACATCCGTGAGTGAAACCGAAGTCGTTGGCACGCAGTACTCACGTGGACGATTGACACCCATAACCACAACGATATCCCTCGGACATTGCGGCGCTAGTAAGCACGTTCAGCTAAGGACAGTTTGCACGAAAACCAAACTGTCGCACTTGATGGCTGCAGTATC
>JBBPOC010000580.1:0-15557 GCA_038091235.1 Tylopilus rubrobrunneus | reverse complement strand
ACTCGGCTTCCCTGGAAGATCCCCACTTCGCGCGGTGTCCATCATGCAGATCTTGGACCTGTAAGGATGAGATGGACTGGTGTCTTGGGCGAGTCGTTCATCCTGTGCCTAGCATGGAGGACCTGGCGGAGCGGACCAGAAGATCCATCCGACGTAGAAAATCAATCGTACGGTCCCACTCACCAACGCCTGGCCCATGCGAGACTTGCATGTCCGGGACAAAGTACTCACGTGCAGTTCCTTGATCATGATGTTGAAGGCTCCTCACGTGATGTCTCCGTAAAATAGATTTCCTCCTGCCAGTGGAGAGAAGGCGTTCTCCCATACTCTGATCACAGGTCGAGCTGGCAATTCAGACCACACAAGTGGAATGAACCACGGACGTTGTTTCACCACGGTGCGGCCACAAATAGGAATCAACACAACTTGTAGGGACGATCCAGAGCGAATTTGATAAGGTCGAGGGCACTCCCGCTCCTCAGCCGAGCTGGTCATCCCCCGATGTTGCTGTGGCTCCGACATCCGCCACGGGAGTCAAAGGCGCCGTCGACCCACTGGAGGACCTATTGCCTAGAGTGGAGATTGACGGTTTGCTCAAGGGTACTACTGTTCTTGCCGATGCAAAGAACGACGCATGGAAGACGAAGAAAGCAGCTCTGGAAACATTACAGGCGATCCTGGACCAAGGTGCTAATAAGCGACTGAAACCAACCATGGGCGAAATTGCCCAAGTGTTGAAGGCTCGAGTATAATTGACACCAACAAAGCCGTTCAATCTCTCGCTCTCGACATCTTGTCCGGTGCAAATTGTACTGACCTTGAACTTGAACCTCTGCGACCCGCGGCAGATCTACTCCGAATTTCGCCTACCACAATATCCAACGCTGACGCCGCTCATCGTTGCCTACGACCAGGGCACAGATCCAAATACCTCTCTAGGCTCATATTGGCAGCAACCAGGGCGGTCGGTGCTCGTGAACGTATTCCAGAGGGCAAGGCCGTCGTCTCTGGTGCGTTCGAGCCGCTCCTTACGTGTTGAAGTCGGAGGTGAGTACTAGTATCAGTGGTGACCAACCCCTGAAGCAACCAGCGCAGGGTTTACTCTCACCATAAGGGTGGGTTTCGCGCCCCCGGATTGATAACTTTCGCCCTCACTTTGATCTTGATCAGAATCTATCTACAGTCATTTCCTTTTTTTATTTATTTGCCTGCCAACTTGAATGCCGTCAGTTCCAAATCGTTCGCTAACCGATCGACGATGGTTCAGCGGAGCGGCTGACGACTAACAACATCAGCCGCCCTTGCAGATTTAAAATATCTCATGGCCGTATCCTCCCAAGGTCCACCCTCAGTCATTTCAAGGTGACCCAGACATTCCGTCCAAGTCACTCGTGAATGGCGACCGACGATACCGCCACCAAACTTGCTACTTCCCGGCGTGCCACGCCTATACAAACGTTATCAAGGCTCCTCAGAACACCCACGACAGTCAGCCACCGCAACAAGCGTGCCCGCGCTCGAACCTCGTCCCTGTCATCCCCCACTCCATTGATTCCCAGCACCCCGTCACTACCCGCCATCGTTCTACAGACATACTCGGTCTCCACCGACAGCATCATCCTCACTGCACTACCCTCTGTACCGTTTTGCTGCCATGAAGATCTCTTGACCATGTCTCGTGCTCAGCTTGAGGTCCTTGTGCATGTATTGAACGTGAGACTGCCTCGTCGGATGCGGATCGGCCTGGAGGATGACTTTTAGCTGAAAGAAGATCGGGACCACGCTGAAGACGACGACGGATTGTCCAAGATGAGCGGGGGGAGATGAGAAGACGAATCGAGGAATTGGTCAGGATTCGGCCGGTGGTGAGCAAGAATCGTGTCTCCAGGCGAGGCTTGGGCTTGAGTTCACACACTGGAGTCCCACCTGCGCCCAAGGCTGTGCGGATGCGAGACGCGGCATGGAGGCTGTATGATAAGACACCCTGGGGCACGTAGACGCCGCTGAGGACCACGATGAGGCATTCTTGAAGGACAATGTCGATCCCGACGAAACCGTAGTGACAACCACGATGAACCCAGAATGCCTCCGAAGAACATATGCAAGCTCCCCTCCAGCGTAGGAGGAGCGCTCGTATCAAAGAAATCGGCTTGAAACGAGCGTCTCCGCTTCATATGGGCAAAACGGCCACCACGGACACAACAGACTTGAAATCAAACATTTACGTTCCAAGACGTTCTCTGCCCGGCGCTCGTCAACAAATGCCTCCACTTCGTTCTGCAGAACCAATGTTGGAAAGGACTCCGGCACACCGAGAGGACTCACCATTCGCCTCCCGTTTGCATCCTCGCCACCCGACCAGAAGCCTGATTCATTGTTTTGGTCTGCGCCCGTGGTGCGTACTTCGATCTCATTCGCAGTGACTGTTGAATTCAACAAAGACGGGATACCTGTTGGGACGATCTAAATTAGAGAGGTATCCACGTGCCTCGGACTTGGCCTTCGTGGCCATAAATCGAAAGGAACAAAGGAGATCGAGCACACATTCCATCGATGCGACGGAGCATGGTAAGTGCCAAGAGGAACAGGGGTCCAGATCAGTACAGAGAATTTGAGTGGGAAGTGCGAGTGCGAGAATGAGAATGATGAGCTCAAGCCTGAGGTCGCTGCCAGGAGTTCTGGCACGGACTGTTGGAGATCCAGCCCTCGTGGAGATATATTTCCCTTTACGGACACAGCGCGCGGTTTGACACGCGCACCGCTCATTCTACTTTCCTCCAGTCTCGTACCACGTCGACTGGAGGTAAGCCACTTCTACATAGTTCCTACTTACACTCAATACTCACCTGTACGTAGTATAACCCTTCCTACAGGTGAATATCAGTCTCGTACCACGTCGACTGGAGTATAACCCTTCCTACAGACGACGTGCTCCAAGACGGACAGCCTTCACACTCTTCCATCAGCGCTTGGTAGCTTCCTCATCCCATGCCCCAGAGGGCCTTCCACGAGTACCGACACATCTACAGGCGGCGAGTGTAGCGACTCACCGGCACGGACTCTGGAGAAGGTGAATATCATCCTGACCGTGATTGCGGATTGGTAAGCGGTGGCGCTGCAAAGGGTATGGGAAGCAGGGAAGAATGGCCATGGATTCGGTATGAGATGGTTGTAAGCAAGGATTAACGAGCGAGCACTCCCGATATTTAGTTCGACGGCGTCATGAACAACCCTATAGGTATGTCACCCCTTTCTCTTTGAATCGATCTGTACTCTATACCTTCCTTTTTAGTGTGACGATTTTGAAAGTTTGAAACAGGCTGTTCACGGTGTCAGCGCAACTTGAAGCATCGACTGCATCGAATTAGTAGAATGACAAGTGACTTCTGCATGTCAACGTATCCAAATGAAAGCACTCCCGGAAACAATCGCTGACCCGATTTCGTTGATACAAGGTATCATGAATTGGGAATCCTGAGATGTCACGTATGATGCGCATTTAGTAGATATCCTGGCATGGGATGAAAAGCGGTCTGAACACCTTGGTCTGCCAGCCGAACCGAGATACTTTGTTGATGCTGCCGGAACTTGATCCTGCAACCATGCCTGTGTTCCTGTTCTTCGACCTCTGAGGAGAACTTGATGAAGAGATCAAGATTTGAGGGCCGCTGTCCATTGACCTTCACGTAGGCGATTCCCTAACGAAACATCGAGGCGTGGTAAACCATTTCAGCATGTCACATTTCATTGACCACCGTAGTGTCATGAAGGAAGATTTGTAGAAGCTAGCCTTCCATCGGGGCAACCACTCCGTCATTCCCTTGACAACATATTCGGAGTCTGTGGTGACAATGACCTCTGGGACGGAAGATTCTTCCCCCCATTCCTCTCCCACCCCCACCCTCCAGTGCAAGCACAATCTATCTTGAGACCTTTGAGTGCAGCAAACAGCCCAGCGCGCTGGTCTGCCCTCTCGCTTCTCGGATCCAGCCTGTTCTCCACCGGGAAAGAAAGCTTGCAGGTGTTTTTCATTATTAAGGTTGCTCTCATGCTTTCCAACTGCAAACCAAATACCCGTTGCTGGGCCATAACTTCCATTGTTCGAGCATGTGCCAAAGTTGGTGTATATAACACAACCAATCGATAACAATGAAACGTTTCTTCTTCCGTGTGGAAACAGCACTTCGCGTAGAATCTGCCATAGTGATCATAGGTGACGACGGCGAGTTAGTCTGTTGAACTGAGAGGTGAGATCAGGGCAACCCGGGGGGCGAGGGTGTAGAGGCGCCCCGGGCCAGAGTCCGAGCCTTTATCGACTTCAACGTCGCACATGATGCTAGCTGTGCTCAGTGTACCTGGAGATCGACCGTTCAGCCATCAGGATTGCGTTAAATTCTAATCCACAAGATTTTCGGATCCAGGAGTATCCAATCAAGTTTCGACGAAGGCGGGGCCACTGAGTTAGAGTATCTAAGTTACATAGGTTTTGGCGGGTGAAACTCACGTACGTCGTCTGTCCTCACCAGTTTCCTGAGTTCGAGTGGAGGGCCTGCTGGAGTGGCATCATGATGCATTCGAGTTTCATAGACTCCCTGAATAGGGGTATAATTTTATTATTATTAGCTACATCGAGTAATCGGCATTTGCCATAATCCTCGCAAGACTTTGACTCGGAGTTTCTCGTCCAGTCATGTCTACTATCTGGAATGGGTCCACGAAGACGATCCCAAGTACCACGTTCGCACCACGTCCCTCGGCCAATGTACCACCTGCAGAACAGGCATTTGAGCCTTTGGCAAAGTCTACGTTGAGCCATCCGCGCCAACCTTCGAATTGCGTACTAATTCTATCTCCCTACAGTTCGACTTCTATTCCTTGATCCAGCTGTGACCGGCGTACCAATATGGGCAGGGAGATAACAAGTGGGCATTGACTGTGCTTACTTTCTCTTCGACCAACTGCAACGACCGGACTAGAACCTGGAAGGAGTAGAACGACCCGAGTTGCAGCAGGACAGGCGAGTATGCACCTCAGTAGAGCTTGCCAGTTGCATGCGGACAATGATCATCGTCAGCTCAATCGACCAGGCTGGGTGACCTAATAGTCTGGGCGCGAGGAGGGGAGGCGATGATAACCTTATCTCCGCAATCAATCCCCTTCGCTCAAGCGCATCGCGGCTTCCGCAGTGGAGAGTTACTTCGGTAGGTGACTCCGTCACCCTCCAAGGTCGTTACTTCTTTGTTCTGCAGGAAGACGGAACAACAAAGGCTCGTTGCAGACCCCCAAAGTTCGTCACCGTTGTATGCCAATCAATCGTCCCGGTCGACTTGAGAAATTCAAGGCGAGGTACACCGTCTTTTTCATACCAGACACTATGATATCCTATCCTCGCTTGTCAGGTGCGCCTCCCTATGAAGCTCACATCCACCGCAGAGGGTCCGCGGCGGGGAGGAGATGCCCTAGGCTCCATTTTAGAGCTTCGGAGCTGCTCTCAAACGCACACGAATATGTGGCACGCTGGAGTGAAGTACGTGCTCGTGCATACGGCCCCGAGTCTATCTCAGCTAATTGTCAATGAACGAGGGATACTCACTAGCAGCACCGGACTGCCGCACATGTGTAACTTTACGTTCGTACATCCGTGCAAAGGAAATTCTGGGTTTGGTGTCAGTCGTTTGTGGTGAAGGCAAAAATTGATATGGTACGATGACATGAGGTTCTGGGTCAACAAGTGCAGCTGTAGCCTTCAAATGTGTTCTATTTAGTTCTAGCATGTTTACGGGGAACTAGTAGAGCGTCAGCACTTCGAGCATCTACAATCTATTCTGTACATAAGAAGAGACGGATTGGAAATCATCATACATGGGTGCTGAGTCCAGCTACTACTGTCTCTTCCCCCGCGTCTTGACATTCTTCGACCTCTTGGCATCCACCTTGTTCGGTAACGAACCCTCGACAATGTCGACTCAGGCTTCGTCACCGGACTCTTGCTTTCTCTTGTGTCCAGCGCCAGATCTCGTCGTGCTCCCTTCCTCCATCGTATCGCTCACCGTCGCTGTCGACATCCTGTGTACAGAACCTGGACTCTGCCGGACCGAGGACGCGGTCCCATGCGCGGATCCCCTCGATCTGACCGACGATGCAGGCGACGCTCTTCTTGAGCCCGATCCTGCGCCCGCTGAACCGGCGCGATTTTGTGCTGGAAAGACAGGTAATGTGCCCACCTCATCCAGCCCCTCGGCTTTGCTCACCAACGACGCGCCCCCGTCCACCTGTCCATCGCGGCACGCCTCCACCCGCGTCTCGCGCCAATCCCGTCTATAGATGCTCTCTGCGGACAACCCATCTTCAAATGACTGGACGTTACCCTCGAGGCGCATGTTGTGATCGTCGGAATCGTCGCGCTGGACGGTGTCGCGGGTCAAGTTAGGGCGGGGTATATGCTCCCCCGTTCGCCGTGCTGCAAAGCGCTCAAGGGAAAGTTACGACGTGTTCTTGAACGGTCCTTCCTGCCAGCAGTACGAATCTTCTTCCGCTGGTGGCTCGCCCACGTTCTCGACCCATTCCCAAGGTCGATTTCGTACGTGTGCGTCATACACCAATTGACCAGATGCATCGCGATGTGCATGCACGAGATTCGTGACCACCTCGTTGGGAGGAAGGTGTGGAAGCAGAGTACATGGCTGGCGGTGATATTCAGAAGGGATTTCCGTCAGAAGCTTGTGTTCGGAGATGCTGGGGTAGTATTTGAAAGGCTCCGATGCGCCTGTCTTGGACTGCGAGTGAAGCTCTGCCAGTATACTGGTCAGAGCGACGCCATGCAAAGGAAGGAATTTGATGTGGATATACCGTCAATCAAGAAGTACAAGGTATCAATGAGCAATGGGTATGCAACAGAATTGAAATCGGATGATCCAGACGCATGCATCTACTCGTACTATCAGCTGCCTTCTCCATTGTCCGCGACACACGCACCGGAGCCAGACGGAATAGAACCGATGACAGCATCTCCTATTGATCCCGGACAACCGTCGTCCACACTCCACCGAATCCTAATTTGAATTGCAGCAGGCGAGCCAAAAAGAGGACGTTCTGCGTTAATGATCTCGATGCCTCAGCGTCTGCCGAAGCAAACATTGACTCGACTGCGGCAAGAGTCTCGCAGATACACTTGCCTAGTCGTTCTTGACAGTTGGTATCTAGTTGAAAGACGGTGCCCTTCGTACGAAAAGGCTCCATAACGTGTGATAAGAGGCATAAAATCTCTCCTGCACGATCAATGCGTTCTGAGAGTCTTTCGACGAGGCTATCCATACCGTTATTCACGAACTGCGATGGTTGATAAACGTGTGATCCATCAAATCCAGAAAACAAAGGCGCCCTTTCAGCTATGGCACCGTCGTTTTCCTTCACCATTTCGGCAATGAGGCAGGCTTCCTCAGATGCGATCGAGTGACTGAATAAGACCGAAGTCATTCTGTCCAGGGATGCGCTGGCGGTTTGTTTCGTCGAATCGTTCGCCAAGGCGCGACCCAACTGCCGCAGCCCGAACTGCAGTTGAACGGTGGCAGCGAGACGCTACGAACTGAGCACCGATGAGATGCCGCTGTTCAAAAATGCGTTGACATCGGTGCCTGCAAGCGTCTTCAGTAACCCTCATATAGGGAAAGGGAAGATGGCAAACACTGACCCTCACTTGAGTCACTCAAAATCACCTTCAGTGCGTTCACGAGGGACTCAAAGAGTGTCTCGTCAATGGACCCAGGCTGGATAGGTTATTCAAAGGCCATCCGTATCACGTCCAAATCACCGTACGCTGCAAACCGAAACTGCCGACTCTCGCAAGTTCGGACCCGAAGATCTTTCGCCATGTCTCGCAGGTGTTGCGGAACGAATGGGTTGTGTTCTATAGATACGAGGGTAGGCATTTCGGCGGCGAGCAAGCTAAAATGTAGTTCACTAAATGCGTCTTGTCGTCGGGAACGATGTATATCCAAAAGAGTATCAGGGAGCGTGGATGATATCTGAGGCTCTGTTCTCAGAATCAAACAGTCGAACAAAGTGTTGGCCGACGGGATGTAGGTGACCGGTGATTGCGCTTGGTCGAACTTGACGTTGTCCAGCTGCGTCCATGCGAGATAAACAAGGCCTCGGAGAATAGTCGTGGATGGTAGTGCGCCGTGGGCGCACAGGAAAAGTAGCACGACAGTGCATACATCCCAGGCATCGCCGGTAAGCACCAATATTTCGCTTTTGCCAGTACCGAGGAACCAACGGACTCCGTAGCTGTTCATCGATGCCCGCGGGAAGATGCTGATCAACGTGTAAAAGGAATTGCGCGTATTGCAGTGCGATCGCATGTCGCTTGGCAGCATCATCGGTCATGAGTGGTACTTGACGCAAAGAAGCCACGGTGTTGTCCCAGACTTTCCAGCCCCAGTGTAACGAGGTTCGATACTTGTACCATAGGCTATTCGCAAGGATCGAAGCGGCATTTGGCTTGCAATCTTCTGCACGCAATAAGATCTCCGGTAGCACCGAAAGGACCGTATCGCCCATGGCTGTTTCCGGAGCGAGTGCCTCATGAGGGTCAGCACTTGGTCCACCAAATTTGCCATAGTAACTCACATGAGCGAAGGAAGACATATCCGCTGCCACGAGAGCCCTGGCAGTGTCACCCAGATGGCGGCCTGCGTCCATCTCAACGAGAAGAGCGAGAAGTGATCTGACTTGCATCCCTCGATTCCTCCAGACCGCGTGAGCAGAATACAGGGCATTTGCAATGCTACTCGTCACCTTCATCGAGGTCTAGACAGTGGGAAAGCGATGAAATACTTCGCCAACAGCTGCGACAACGCCAGCATGTGAGGTCTGAGATAGTACAGAGGGGCTCAGCTGAAGAAATGAAAATTCAGTACGTTTCATGTTTGACTCCTGGATAGATTTACCTCGAGAAGGGAGCCATAGCAAGACGTACAAATTAGCAACTCCACTACCATCCTGTAGGTTTGAAGGACGACAGGCTCATCAAACCTGTCAGATCTGCAAGGATTAAATAGGGCGGGAGAAAGGAGTTGGATCAACAATGACTTACGAGCTCGCAAATTTCTTGTAGTTTGGGAGAAGCCATTCCCTGAAGACCTTGACCTGTTCAAAGCGTGACGAATGGATAGTCGTGTGGCAATCGTCATGCAAAGTCGACAAAGAGGTAAACGAGAGAGGTGAAACGCCTGAATCATCAACACGACCCACGATCACATCGGCATACGACATACCTCCAAATACAAGGGGCAGAACGGTCCATATCTCGCGCCTCATCTCCCTCTCACAAACATCTTCAGGCGTTTCCCGTGCGCGTGCACCGTATAAACTCGTCTTCAAGTTCCACTGGTGCAACACCGAAGATATGGTGTCATGGAGTGGAATCCATCGCAAGAAATCACGGTGTTTCGAGGCGGACTGAGCCGGCTATTGCAGGCAGTTAAAAGGAAGTACACCAGGACAACTGATGGCTTACCTTAGAGCATGAGAGGCCCGGTTCGCTGCGCGCAACAAGCCTGTGGATATAACCTGCATAATCGAAAAGATTCTCCTTCACAAGTTCCCCGAAAAGAGCCGAGACAGATCTAAGGTTGACGCCGTCGGCGGCCACCTCACTCTTGTCGAGCCAATCAAACAGATAGTTATGCAGAGTCGTACAGGAGAGTTCGCGACGCTAGAACCCTTGGCATTCAAACTCGTTGCACCTCTTTCGCCCATCCTACGTATACTCGAACACGGACGGCCGTTACCCACCGCGATTCCAATCCGTGCGTCTGCTTTACTTGAGCACCTCCCCTTTCTCATCCGTGACGTGCGTTTGATTGATCACGCATCCAGATCCTTCCAGAAATTCGAACGTCACAGATACCCGAATCCTGTTTGAGGGCGTGTTTTCATATGGAAAACAAGCAGTACACACGAGTTTCTCAGTCAGTATCACAAGCATCTTGTTACGTTTCATATGTTACCTCATGCCTTAATGACACAGATGACATATCAAGACTCAGTACTCATCAGTCGTCCTGAAGCACCTCCCAGGCTACGAGCGCACACGCGATGATCGATCCGGCGCAACCGCAGCTTGCTTCCTCCAACGAGCTCGGCGGCGATTTTGACAACGCCGTATCAAGTTGGCTCGGAAATGGCATTCTATATCACATCATCCACTCCACTCCCCATCCCCGTCCACCATCTCACCTCGCAAAACGTTTCTAGACCCTCCGTTGGACGTAATAAGTTCGTTCCTCCCTTTTGCCAGTGATGGGTAGAATCGTTTTGACCAATCGGGGTCAAGGCGTAAACATGACTCCCTTCTCTCGACGATGTCACTCTCACTACTTCACGGTTGCAGATCATGCCATGCGACGCGAGCTTTTTTTTCGAATGATAAGATTTGTTCCATTTTTGCATGGGCGGATAGAAATGTCTGACATGAAGGTACAATCTCGGGTCGGTAAGCGAAACTCAAATTTCTGGTAGCAGGGAGACAGTGCCTTTGAAATAGCGCGATGGTGCGTGTCCGAGAATTGCTCGCGAAACGGGATTCCATAAGCCGAGCAAGTTCGATTGGCGTGTTGAGGTCTGCGTAAGTCGATTCGACGGGCTTGCATGCGTGACTCGGACAAGCGCCTGCTGTGTTCTCGGAGCAAGAGAGTGAACTTACCCGCACATTGGGACAAACGACAGGAAGATACCTCACAAACATCCGGGTGACATGTTGTGCACTCAACGAACGACGCAAGTCCTTTATACATATATACATACTGCCAGTGACGGCTTCCTCAGAGGCACGAGTGAATAGTCAGGGCTTCGAAGCATGATCCGACCGGGGTTGAACGAGCTCGCACTCTCAACTAACAAAGGAAGACTTGTGCGAGTGGTCAATGATTCGTGAACACATGGAGAGACCTTCTACTGTTCGTACACTTGCAGTCAACTACGGCGCCAGTCTCCCGTGAGTCTCGGACTCGGAATGAGCCTTCCTTCCTCTTTCGGACAACTGCAGGCGGATGGAACTTTGACACCACCGCCGTCGTTGCAGTTCAGCCCGATGCTCCCAACGTCGGTACTGAAAAGCCTGTCTATTCTCAGCGCAGTGCTTTTCATTATAATTCCAGCAATGCTTGCTCTCGCTCGTTCGACTACCGCGCCGCCCTCCGGTCTCTCAGCACGCGTTCGAGGCTAACTGACCTCGGCGTGTTACTCATCGCGGCATTTGGCTGTATATCCTTATACAATCTCACTCTTGTCTTTATCGTCACACCCGTTCTCGTCTGGCATGGGTTTATGGGGTATAGGGCACGAGCGGTCACCGGTCACCTTTGGCCGAGCGTAGGTAAGCAGCCGCACGCGCCTCTTTCCACGCTACACCACCTCCCTCGCCCAGTCCTGCTAGGCTCGGCCCGCTCGCTCTTATTTTCGTCGCACTCCCATCGGCCCGTGCCGCCCTATTTCCCGTACCAGAGGTTGCCGCGCTGCTGCCCCGATGACGAACTCCCGTCGGGCCATTCCGCCCTTTACCCGTGGTCGTGGTACTGCTCCACGGACGAACTCCCTGGGTCATGCTGCCCTACACCCTACACCAGTGGCCGCGGCGTTGCCCTACCGACGAACTCCCACCGGGCCATACCGCCATACTCCCTATACCAGCGGTCATGGCGTCGCCCACTGACGACTACTCCCCTCTCGCCTGGGCTCGACCGGAGCAATGGCCAGAGATTATTGTTCTCCTTCGCTCGGCTTCGTGGGGTCACCGGAAGATACCTGTCCCAAATCACCGTAGTTGGCTACGAGATGAACCGGAGACGGTTCGAAGAGCTACACCGAGCGGCAATCAGATTCCCTGTCACGCTGTTCGAGTATGTTGGTCTCGAACCTCCCGCCACAGGCGACGAAGCTATCGCGGCAAACTGAAGGCGAGGTAAGGGTTGAATACCATGCTTCCTAGGGTTCGGACTATGGCTGTCACGACTTCCCCTTCTAAAGGGTGGGGTAGAAATCCCTTCATACGATTTCATTCCTACCACGCATCCGCACCGGAACTGCGTGGTCTAGAGCGGTGTCCGGAAGATCCCAAGCGAAGCCACCAGGGCCCCCTACCCCGGGATGTGTATGAGTGATGTGGCAAGAAACCTTTCACATCGTACTCTCATACATAGATAATTCCGCCTCCCAATAAACGTACTTGATTTGCAGGCCGCGTAGTGCTGCATGGCGTGCGCCATGTGGACACTGGAAATATCCTGGTGGAGAAGGTTCACTCCATCAAGATGTATCCTGATTTAGGCGTCCGGGCAGTGGAACCGAAAGTCGGCCAGGCGAGGTACAATCCGGCGAAAGCATGTCGCTAAAAAAATCCATAGGTTGTGTTTGGAAATCGAAATGGGCGATCATGCTAACGTGTGACCAACTGACTACAGGGACTCGGAGTTGCTAGACCAGTCGCTGTGCACTGTGATGTGCTTTAGCACAGATCCCCGAAGTTCGCCGTGCCCCTTTGATCATCTCATGGATGTCGTGTAGAATGTTACGCACCATGGCATGCAGGAGACAATGGACGCCAACATCGTGTTTCTGAGGACACTTCAGTGTGCTCCCACCATTCGCGCAGCTGTCTGCTGGCTTTCCTCCCCTTTCCGATGGGCACTGAACTATTTGTATAGTGTACCACCTATGAACGTCTTCCATTTCCACTACGGCGCGTAGCTTAGCTTTGATGCTCTGAGGCAGGCTCGTTGCTGCAGGATTACCCATGGCGTTCATTGGCTCTTCTGACTAGGGAACCCGTCTACTCATCTCCGCTCCTGCGATGAACAATCTCCAAGCGTAGAAAAGATAGGGTGGCCCCCCTTTCTTACAGGCCGCCACCGATCTCCTTCTGAAAGCAGCCACTGGCAATCACCCTTCATTACAGGAAGAGCAGACATACATGCACGGAAAGAACCGAGGGTCAGGGTATCATGACGTCAGTAACGCCCGGGCTCCATTAACTTCCTGCTCTGTAGTATCGGAAGAAGTATGGTCGTTCCGCGATTGCTTTGAGACCTCCTTGTAGTT
Organism: Tylopilus rubrobrunneus; assembly: GCA_038091235.1. Lineage (NCBI taxonomy): Eukaryota > Fungi > Basidiomycota > Agaricomycetes > Boletales > Boletaceae > Tylopilus > Tylopilus rubrobrunneus. Next base: position 2,459 of record JBBPOC010000580.1, on the reverse strand, counting down.
CACACCCACCACCGTACGCTGGGATTCCGTAGCTTCCTCGATCAATGGAACGCATCCACCCCCTTGAACCTGGTACTAAATGCCCGCCCAGATTTCTGCACCGACCGGGATAGGTGAGTGGAAAAAGACAAAATGAACGATGACAACTGTATTGTCCAGCTTTGAGGGGATCGTCAATCGAGCAATATAGATGACCCACGAGAGCCGTAGTCGTTCAATTCTGCTGTGCCAACGCAGACTGGACTCATCGGAAGACACGACTTCGTGGACGTGAACAGAATGAAAAAGGAGATGGCGACAGCGGGGTTGAAGGGTGAGGGATGCAAGCGGTATATGGCAACCGTGAATTCAACGTTTTCATGGGCTCGGTTGTTACAAGCTGTCGGTAAGGGGCATCAGTCACTTATTACGAGAACAATGCTTGAGATGATAACGCCATCTTGCGGATATTTCATGTGCCTTCAGGCCATAGTACTAGTAGGGTCACTTCGTTGCGGCATCAATTGTTTAATACGCCGTGATGGATTTCGGGCGGTGTTATATTCAGCAATACGACCAATGCCATCAAGTGGTAATAGAGACCCTAGCGATACGTCGACTCAGGTTGAACAAATCCAGAGTGAGAGAACAAAGTCCGGGGAAAACTGGCGACCCACAGCACCAGTGTTGAACGTTGAAGAGCCTATACTCAGTGGGTCTGTCGACTCGGAATTCCGAGCCGGAGCGAATTTTGAGCGGAACCAGGTACAATAGACCGAGACGTCGATGATAGTTTGTCTGATTCCTCAGGAGCCTGACCGTGACGAGGGCGGTTCCAACCCGATGAAATTGTCCCGTTCAAGTTGCCAGTGCCCCTCTTCGCACCTCTGCTTGCCGACGCCCTGCCGAATCGGAGCTTTAAATAAGTGGGAATGTTTGAATTAACTGCACTTATCACCGCTGAATCACCGCTGAACACGCGTTGGACCAAGATACCAGAGTTCTATACCGCCTCCGGGCACTCAGAATACCAGCTCAATCATGGCCCAGGATCCAACAATGTCGCCGAAGAGGCCGCAAGTCAAACACCCTCCACCTGCTTTGCAGAGCACGCCACAAGCGAAAGGTTCTGCCACAATTAGCGAGCACATTAGTACTGTCGGGGTACAGTGAGTATCACCATCCTGTCTCGTTTCGCTCGTTTCAACGTCTGCCTACAGTGTATCCGACATTCGACCATGGATCACGAGAGACGTTGAGAAGTCTGCACAGTGTTCCATTGACGAAATGCTGAAGGATCTCCTCGCGGATTGCACTGACGAATCACGAGAGTCGCTCGGCGAAGTCTTCAAAACGAGCTTGTTAGAGAAATGTCTGGAGGGGGTCCTTCCTATCTGCAACGGCGAGCCCATTCCAATCAAGGATCTCAACGCAAAGTCGTACCAAGTCAGGGAAAATCTTGCTGCATAGTACGAGTTGATGACACGATTTCGTGACGAATTCTGACTGGCTCATGTAGCTCAAGGACACAAGTCGAGGCCGAGAAGGAATTATACCCTCTTTTCGTGAAAGCGGCAAACACTGCGCTCTTGTTCCTCGATGAGCTCGACATGGAACACATTCGACCTGCTAATAAATCTGCGGTTTGCTTTCATGTTCACGACCCTGCGTTGCTGACGCAAAGACACCAAGGCCTCGTTTCGCAGCGCAAGCCAGACGTCATCGTTGTATCCGAGTCAGACACCCGTGATGCCCACGGTTCTGCGAGGGACATTTATGGTCGGGAGGATCTCTTTCTCGGAGTGGCTACGCAGGTTCCGACGAAACCGTTTGAGTGGCGTAGCGTCCGCACCTTTGTGGAATTCAAGAAATCGAAGAATAAAATGCAACCTCCTCCGGATTCGTACTTTTCGCGGCCATATACCCCACCTAGGGGACATGAATATCTTAGAGTGGACGTTGAGACTGAGCCGGACCCGGACCCGGACCCGGACCCACTCCCAGCCAGCCCTGCGCCCTCCGGCTCCAATTCTCGGCCACCTCTTTCGGAACCCGGTGAGTAGTTCTTCAACCCGTCGACTCGCATAATCATCTTTTTCATAGTTCGACGGTCTGCTCGTCAACAGGAGAAGGCCGCAGCTACCGCTCCAAACAGTCGTAAAAGGACTTCCGAGCATTTCGATCCCCCTGAATCTCAATCAAAACGCCAAAAGTCTACGCATAAACAGGGTCACCCCGTCGTCGTCCAGGCTGGTTATTATGCGGCAGAAATGTTTGCCGCTCACACTGCGCGCTTACATACAATTGGTCTCATCGTTGTCGGTGTGTACTCATGCCACGTCCTTGATAGCGTGTTTACTTATGCTGTGATAGGTGACATCCTCTACGTGTGGCGGTATGACCGACAGGGTGCTATTCAATGCTCCGGGTTCAATTTCATCCAGGATCTTCCGCGGTTCATGGTCCTCCTTCTTGCAATG
>JBBPOC010000579.1:0-15560 GCA_038091235.1 Tylopilus rubrobrunneus | reverse complement strand
TAGATATTATAAGTGCAATATAAGATGATTTGATTGGTATTTTGAAGTGAACTAGGAGTATCTAGAGTGAACTAGGAGCATCTAGGGGCATCTGTGGGAATCTAGAGAGATCTGTGGGAATCTAGAGGTATCTGGGGCTAGTCTGTGGGAATCTAGGGGTATCTAGGGGCAGTCTGGGGAAGTCTGGGACATTCTGGGACAGTCTGGGACAGTTATAGGGGGTACTAGACAGACTGTCCCAGGTCTAGCCAGTTGGGTACTTTTCTAGGGGAGCTAGGGGAGCTAGGACCCTGTCCCAGTCTAGCTAGACCCGTCTAGTGAGGGGTTGGTTTGCTGATGCTGTCCTAACAGTCCGGCGTTAGTGCGATAGAAATGGATCGCCTCGCCGTCACGGTGAGTGTTCGTCCGGACAAATATACACCATCTCCAATAACATTCTCAAGTTTTACAAAAAAAAAGTGTTGATCCGTGCAATAGAAGTGAGCGGATCAAGATTCTTGAAAGCGTTTAGATCACTGCCCAATCCGATTCAAGGCATCAACGCGGGCATGCTCGCCGGGGATTTGATAGTGCCGCATGTCATGTAGCTGCCTTATCCAGTGCTTCACTCTGCGCGGCCAACCAGATGGTCGGTTTCTACCAGTTAATTGAAACAACGTTGGTCAACCAAATCGCCCCAACGGTCTACGTCTATTTGCCTGCTGCGCCGCAGCAATATACGACGAGCTGCGTGTGGCGAGCCGCATATTGACAATGCTCAGGAACTGTTTCACCGCAGGTCTTGGATAATATCCCTCTCGGATAAACAAGCTGCGGACGAGCCAAACCTTCTTGCAGTGAGCGGTCCTTTCCTCTTCAATCAAGTGACATGTCAGATCGTTGTAAAATGGGTCGTGTCCCGGGGTGACCATGGCGTTTGACCTCAGCTGGCAAGCATATCCGATGGTTACCAGAGACTGGACCCACTGAAATGGTGTTCAAATGGTGAGTGGCCTTTTCATTACAGTCTGTTTACTCTTCCATGATTATGATGAAGATCGTCCGTAGCTCACGCTGGTGAGCGCGGAGAGTGTAACCCCGTTTCATCCGATAAAATAATCCAAGCGACGGAAGATGGTCCCTTGTCGCTTGGATATCGATAGTTTCTCCTTTGGATCGAGGCGGGTTTGTATGCTCCGTCTCCTACTATTCGTTGCAACCAATGACTTCTCTGCTGGAATTGCAGGCGCCAATGAAGACTAACCACGCATAGTAGTGATTGGAAACAAGTTGACGGCAGCCTTATTCCCGAGCGTCATTGGCAAGGGGCTTGCATTGATCAAACCCACCTGTTGCGTCTCATACTAACGGAATGCCAACCCCGTCTCGGGTCGCAATGTTTCAGAAGACACGAAAGAGAACCATATAGCGGACCGTTTACAGTATAAAGGGGGAGGGTTGACTCCACTCGTCCTCAGCAAACAGCCCTTTGAACTCTCAACACTCAGTTCTCAGAAAATCTCATCCCTGCTAAACATGTTCTCCCACTTCACTGCCCTTGTCTCCATCGCTGCTATCGTTGCAGTCGCCGTTGCCGCGCCCGCGCCAGACGTCTGCGGGCAAGACAAATATTGCTGCAACAAATCAATCGATGTAAGACCAACCCTCTCTGTCCTCGGTCGAACTCATTTTTTCGTAGGCGTCGACCCCGTTCCCCAATGGTGCTCTTGGTGGCACCCTCGCTGGCACTGGTGATCACGCCGGTCTTACCTGCGCCCCGATTCCTGTCGGTGTGGAAAATCCATCATGCCCGCAGCCGATTGCGTGCTGCGCCAAACAGAACATCGTGAGTTTTCATTATGCATCGGTCGATTTTCAATTGGTGATCAATACTGATGGAATACTGCTTTTCTCCTCCGCGATATATGCAGAACGGTGTGGACACCATTGTCTGCGCGCCTATTGCTGGCATGTGAATCAGATATTTGGGACATTGTTCTCAACGTTGTTGGACTATTTTTATTAGATCTTTCTGGGTTGGCCGATCCCATGGCTTTGGTACTTGTGTGTGGTAACTGTGGTAATTGATTAATGGTTTCCGAGTCGTATTGAATCAATTCCGTCAATCATGTTTCGTTGCCGCGTGAGTATGGGTCGGTCACGCGACCCGCCGCAAACTTCACATCCAATTCATGGGATGTTAGGATTGAAGAGATCTTTCTTAGGATTCTAAGGACCTTCATTAGTACGTCTATATGACCCAACCGGGAAAGTGCTGCCTAAGGTGTGACCCACACGGTGACGAGTGAGTCAGGTGGCGGTGCTAGTAGTGATGCCTTTTCTCGTCCGCCATCTCAGGCTCGTCCTTGCCAGTAACTTGCTGGCTCCCTCGCATCGAGCGTCTAGCCCGCTCCTCGTTTTCGCAGGTTGCGCTCGGCGCTCATTTCGGCGCATCCTCCGGCCTTCAACCTCACGGACACCGCTCCACGCCAACTCGCGGGCTCGCTGGCCCACTCGTGTCGACGCGAGGTGCGTCCGAGTCAATGTGCATCGTTCTTCGCATGATACGCCCGGCGCACATCGACGTGCATCGCTTTTCGCATGCATGCTCGGTGCGTTTGCTGTGTGTCCACTGGTATCCAACCATATGCAGTGTGCTCCGGCGTCCAATGATTCTCTCGTACGCCACCAATGGAGCCTTCTCCTTCTGTGTGGGGTTAGCTCTGCTGCATGCGTCACAGGCTCCTGGAATGCAGCTCGCTCGCCCTCAGTGCTTCGGGCCGAAAAGCCCTCCAGGCTTTTGCCCAAATCCTCACTCCTGCTATGTACATACCTAGTAATGTATTGTATATACATCACCTGCTCCTCCCTGCGAGCCACCGTTGCGATCGAACTCCGCGGAAGTAGCTTTATGCTAAACCACCGCGGCCGAATCTTCAAGAAATTCAAACTTTGAGCTTCACCAACCAGTAACCACGACCCAATGCAATTGCCTCAGGCTTAATCTTGGTTTTTGACAGACAGACATGCCACATTTCTCCCTGCTCGTGGACATCATCGCCCTCCGGCCCAGGAGCAAACCAATAGCAAACTCAGGCGGCGAGCTTCGCTGCAGAGGCACATGACCTGCCATTGTCCCATCCCAATACGTGAGTGCATGGCAATGATGTATGACGAAGATGTGTGCCCGATGGCAGCTGTGTCATGACTTACAGCTTACAGCTTCCAATCACAGCCGATTCAAGGCCACGAAAAACATGACACCTCCACCCGGTGCCTGGAGAAATTATGACGAACAGCCACAAGCAGCGGTACCAGTGACGAGCATCAGAAAAACTCCAAATGCACCAACACGGCGCATGTGGCACGCACTCATGGGTCACCAATCATCAATCCTGGGTGAGATATCGTCTCGCTAAGACGACTACGCGCATGTAACATAACCGCAAGCTGGGGACTCCAAATGATCAATAATCCGCCAGTATCGTATCAAGTCTTGATCGTTAATGGTACGTTCAAGTTACCTTGGTGTCACACTGAGGCAGTTTTGTGGTGGGAAGGATAATGATGATTCGCAATCGCGCTCTTATCCACGGATCTGCTCCGAGTCATCATCGTAGGTTTTCCTTTGTCTGGCCACTGATCAGATCAAGCTCATCAACCATCATGTCCTCAAACTCATCGCCTCCGCCAACTCTGTGAGAACATTCACAGGCATTACCAGACCTCACAGCACGTATGCCAAGATGTTTTACATACATGGTATTGTAGTTCCCCCTACACTGCCAAGCATTTCTGTCTCACATGATTTTCATTTGGTTCTGCTGGTAAAAATTGCAGGTTCCGTGAGTGCCACTATATAAGCGCTGCTCTACGACTTCTGATGGACCATCATGGAACCTCGAACCATACACGCCTTAGAACTCGCCTTAGCGACTATTGGTCAAACCATCCTTCTCGCCGCTGCGTGGGGTTTCCTTAGCGCAGTCTTTGTTGAGGACCCCCTCTATGTCTCCGATTCGCTCGCACACCTCATGTATTCACGACCGACTGAGACGACCTGGGTGGTCACTCTCGCCGCTACTGTGGTGTCGGTAATGACCACAACGTATGGTTTTATTGAATTTTTACCGGAGCATTCCTCACGATGGTTACATTACCCAGATTCCTGTCCATTGCTTTCAAAGAAGCATTGCGTCATCGAATGCAGAAGCCAGTTTCGCTGATTCACCTCAGTAGTGGGGTCGCCTTGGCCAGGGGCTCGATCCTCTTCAACGTGCGCCATCTGATGCCGACCTTTGTGACTTTAGCAGTGTTCGGGGTGACAAAGCTGCTAGTGTCGAGGTAATAACGATGTTCAGTACTGCAGGACCTGAATCAATCTCATGGTCTCTCACAGCTGGACCGCGCTCCTTGCGCCGACTTTTGTCATGTGGACTGTTGACGCATCTGGGTCGGAACTCGACCTCACTAGCAGCTGGTTCGAATTGGGGCTTCAACAGGAACTTGTGCAGACAGGTGCAGCTCTAGGCGAGTGGTAATAACTGAAATTAAGCACGATCGCTCATGTGGAGGACTAGTTCGCGGAAATTCAACGCAAATTCTTAATCTTGATGGTGTGTTAAGCGGTATCGCTGCTGCGCAATATACTCTTGGTGAATCCGGAGTATTCGACTTCAATGGTGCCAAGTACAACATATCCACCGGTGCGTCTGGGTCTAATTATTGAACTATTGATATGTATAACCATGGCGTAGGTGGCATTCTCCCTGCAGCACCTGGGTATGGCGGTTCGACCCGTCCTGTGTCGAATAGCAATACTGGCCTTGCTTTCGCAGGTGGTTTGGTTCCCGTCAATCTGACTCTGAAATTTGCCGAGGGCCAAACGATACAGGGACTCAACCATTCATTCAATTTACAACAACAAGGTTTCACCGCAAATGTAACTTGTCGCCTGGCGGACACTAGTAGTGCCACAGAAAATCTGAATCTTGACACCTCATACATCTCGATGCCAGTCCCCTTTGCTAATGGAAGCACTGCTTACTGGTTATGGGCATGGAATGTTACGGGTAACTGCAACGAGGGTGAGTGCACCATTCATCGGGGGACTGGCAAGTATGCATGATCTACATTTTGATGTTTACATAAAGGTCGACCATCTGAACAACAATTTGTGACTCGGTCCAGATCGCCTACCGTACCAGAGACCTCTTCAAATGGATTAATGGCCGCAGTTGTTTGCCCCTACCCTCTTCGACAAACTGGTTTCTCTTGGCAGAACTTCTGTGAGTTTCAACCCCAATTCGTGCTGTGATCTGCGATACAATCAATGTCCTCGTCCTAGCCGTGCTTACCAACTCGAGTTGGAGATACGACTTTCTCCCGCCTATGATTTGCACGATAAGCCCAGTAATCACGACTTCCCTCGTCAGCTATGCGGATGGTGTCATTAACACGAATGTCGTCAATTCGCAACCACTCGGGTTTGGCAACACAAACTTGACACAATTCTTGGCGGCCCTCGTTGATTATCAGTTGCGGACCGCACAGAGCCTAACCACCAACTCTATCGGTGATGCCTTGTACTCTATCCATGTTTCCCTCTCAAATTCAACTAGCGAAGAGGATCTGATCAACATTCTCTTATGGGAAATGGCAAGTTTTCTCATTTCTCTTAATTTTTAGTCCGCGTGAACAAGCACGATTTCAGGAACAATACTGGCGAGGTGTCGTCGAGTTCACGGGAACGGTAAGATTCCCATCATCCCCCTAACCTAGCATAATTCACCCAACTCGCGCTACAGTTCCTCCGATCCGCATTCTCCGTCTATCCGCGTGCCATTCCAACCGACGCCCGGATCCCTCTGAGTGGCCAGGAGACGATCACGTCCATGGGGTGGTATCGCCGGACGGCAACATGGGGATATACGATTATCCCCATCACCATTGTCGCATTGATGATCTACGTCGCCGTTGGTTACACGTTATGGCACGTTTTCGTGATTGAACGTCGCGATCAACGCTACTTCACCAGGTTCGACCCATCGAATCCGATCCACCTGATGATGGTATCCTCTGCGAGGGACCCCAACGCCGAAGAAGATAGTTTAGGTGATTACTTGGTTGGCTTTAATGAGATCCAGAGCAACGAGATTTTGCAAGTCGAGCTGAAGGATGTACGCGGGTCGGATCGCAAGAGATTCGGGGTGCCGGTAAACGATGCCGGTGCTGCGGCTGCACCGTTACTCCCTCGCAGCGGACACTGGAAACCACTCGAATAAATCTGACAGGTAATAACTTATCGTCGATGTGCCCTGCTTTACATAGTCTGGGCCTAACCCTCTAACGCCGATTGATATTTATTTATAACGTGCGCACATCCATACATCGCTCCTCGTGATTCTGGGACCCTTGGAGCTTGTCTTTAGTTATGGAACTATACTCGGTAGTCTCAGCTAGTATATACTCATTGCAATATCACAGGCGACGTTGACTTCTAAGGAATCAAGAAAGGATTTCGGGTTCTAACACAGCAAACAAGATAAATGTACCATCAATGCGCGCGTCAAACAAAAAAAGCATCCTCATCCCTCAAGACCCCTGGTTCCGCCTCCAAGACGAGAAGCTCAGCGCCCCGATCACCCCGACGACCAACAACGCCGTCCCAGCACCCACCAAGCTGGGCACATACAAGTACCACGCGCTCTCGATATCCTCCTTGCCCTTGACCTCGTCCAAGAAAATGATTTCCTCTTTCTTCTGTCGTCGCCTCCGTATCATCGTCTCCTGCTCCGAATATATCGAGCCTTCTCCCGAGTACGCGCTCTCCGGCGCAGACGGATAAATCTCAATTGATGGCATCTCGAGTTCGTGGGTGCTGCTTGCGATGGATTGGGCGGCGCCGTCGTCGGGGAGAACGGGCACGCCCAGTTCGGGGTTCAACGCCCTCGCGCGATCGAAATAACGACCTGCCATTTCTCTGTCCTTCTTCCATGCCTCGGCACCACCTTCATCAGGCTGAGGCGGAGGGGGTACGCGAATGGAAGACAGGGTGGAAAAGGATGCAGAAAGCAAAACGGACGCGGCGCCTTCGAGATGAAGGAGGCCCGCTTCGAGGAAGAGCTGTGCTAGTCCTGCAGGGCCACCAACGCATTGTACATAGTACGACATCGTGCCGCGTTGTTTCTCCTCAGTAGTATCGAGCACGTTGACCGGTATCTGGAGGGGCAAGTAGTGCGTGACGAGTTTCATCGTGGCAGAGGGCAGGTGCGCTTGGTGCCAAGCGCGTCTGGACATGCGAGAAGGTCAGCCCTGCAAGTGCCACACATGTCCGATGAGTCACCTACACAAAACATTCAAACGCCCCATCCCTGTCCTTTCGGATGTCGAGCAACTCAATAGCAAATAGAACCAGGCTGGTCGGATCCATGTTATACTTGCCCTCCGGATCCGTGTCCAGAACTGCAGGCACTGGAGCACACAGAGAGAGCTCTTGTGGCACAGGTCCCACAATGAGGGAGGGCCAAATGATCGACTGCTCCTTTTCCAAATGCAGCGTCAACAGCCTCCCCGAAGGCGATGGCAACGACTCCAGCGAGGAAAAGGACGATAATGCATGGGGCTGCGCTGCCGGGGACACCGCACCTGACGCGCTTGCCCCCGACTTGGGAGGATCCGCCGACCCAGTTCGTTCGTCTCCCGACGATACCGGCGAGGCCAGCCCACTCGGCAATACCGTCACCCCCTCCTCTGCATCCGACGCGTGGGCGCTCTCGAGCGAGGCCGCGAAGCTACTCGATATCTCCGGGTCCGACACGAACGCATATGACGAGTGCGTCGATGACGCGGTGGATATCGTCGATGTCGTACGCTCCCGCGTCGAGAGTCGCGGGTTCCGAGGTTCGAGCTGCCATGCCGAGTTGGCCACGTCCACGTTTCCGTACAGTCGACCCTGTATAAGGAATGTGTGAGTATAATGCGTTCAGAAACAGACACCAACCACACCCTGTCAGCATGCGACAGGGTGCGAGAAGAAAAAAATGGACGCGAGCGCCTACCTTGACGACTGGCTGCTGTCCTCTCACGCCAGCCAAGAGATAGTTCCGCTCTATGACCACCTGCGTCGATAAAGATTGGGGTGTGAGACTGCGCATTACGGCGTGGGCCGTTGCGAGAGGTGGCGACGTACCACCACGTCCTCCTTGGAAGTCTCGTATGGAACGAGGAGCAGCACCGTCGCCTGTCAAGCATGATACACATCGAGGGTGAGCGCGAGAACCAACGGAATTTTCCCAGAGAGTTTCACCTGGTCATGAGACTGGAATGTACGGTCAGCCGAGGAAGGGTTGCGCCACCAGCAGACTGCAGAGGTGGAGATGGTACTGACCTGATGCCAGGAGTAATGCTGTCTGTGTGTGTCTTGGTTCTTGTCCATCGTAACTGTCGTTATGGGCTTGAAAGATAAGTAGTTGAAGTAGATAATTAGTAGCAGGGGAACGATGCCTGCGAGCAATTAGTCGGGTCAGCGGAGTCACAACTCACGTGCAGCACTTCACAGCATGTCTTTCTTTTCCAGGTCCAGGACCGAATGTAAACTAAATATGAAACATGTGCATGCCAGTTACAAGAAAGCAATCATAAAATGGGTATGTCAAACAAAGAATGCGCTAATTTTTGGTATGGAGAAGCAAGAGAGAGTCGAAGTTCGCGTAGGATAAATAGCAACTTGGCAAAGAAAGAAAGACATCACGACTTCGCTACTTTTGCAGTTTCAGCAATTCTTTTCAACGTGTCCTTTTCCGCTTGCATATGCCGGATAAGCAAACCATCTAATCTCCTCGAAGACTCTTGGAAGGTCTCCTGGTCCTTTTGCCACTGCCGCACGTTCTCACCACCCGCGGTTGCAGGGCGGGAGAGATCCATCCCAGGAAGATGTTCCCGCGAATGTTGAGCAAGTGAAAGGTGTGTCAGGGAGTCAGGAGCCCCTTTGACACTGGTAAAATACGGTGTCTTGGGGGCTGTGTGTCCCACCGGCCTCCGCTGTTCAGTAGGAATCACGGACGGATAGAAAGGTTCCTTGGCTCCAGGGTAGACATTTGGTGTCGAGAGGTTTCCTAACCGCATCAACTTGGGCCTACGAGGCGCTGACGCAAAAATAGCGATATCATGATATGTATCACTCGCGCTATCGTCAGAGTCATCTAGATCATCCATCGCATCTGTGTGTGCCTGTATGTGGTCAAAGAACTCGGCGGTAGAGGAGGGAGGTGGCGCAGAATGGAGCGCAGAGTGGAAACTCTGCGAGGAAACAGTGAATGCAAGTGGCGGAGGTGCATGTATTGATTGCGAGAGTGTTGAATTGGATGAAAACGAGTGGATAGTGCTTTGAGAGGGTGATCGACTAGGTGCTGTAACAACTGGGCGAGAAGACTGGGGCTGGAAAGGAGCGTAACGTCGGCGAGGTGGTGGCGACAAAGCAATGCCTACGAGGGATGAGGATGGTCTGGGTGGAGGTGACATGGTAGATGGACGTGGGTGTTGATCAAGGGCAGGTGAGTCGCGAGAAGGGTCCGCGCTTCCCTCGGGACCTGAATGGGCAGAGTAATACCCATCCGACCATCTGTCGCAGAACGCGGATGCGGCAGGTGAGGGCTGGGAATATTCGGACATAGACGGTCGACTGTGCTCGCTCGGCAGTGTCATTGCAAACGATGGCCTGCCTGGTGGGTCATCGGCAACTAGTTCGTCTTGATCACTGCCCGAGTCACGAGACATCGTGGTAATCCTGCTTATCCGATTATTAAAAGACGACGGAGCTGGCGACACGCTCAGGGTAAGCATTGGAGGCGTCTTGGTTGGTGTTACGGTGCCATTCATCTTGCATTCCAGCTTCTCACACAACATCGGAGACGACATGGATCTGCGCAACAGCCTTCTCGGCAATTGACATGCAGAGTTATCCGAAGTCGGCAAAATGTTGGTCTGCGATTGGGAGAACTGGGCGTTTCCAAACGGTCGACGGGGTGGTGGAGAGAGGGGTGTGTGTGGCACAGGCGTCTCTGCTCTCAACAAAGCGAGGTTTGACAACCGTCGACGATCTGGATCCGATACGATGGCAGCCAAGGACGATGGGCTCAGTGCCGAGCTGTCCGCCGGAGCAGGTGGTGCAAAGTCCTCCGAGGGGTCGATGATAGGATGACGAAGGATCTTTTGGTCCAGTAACCTCCTTTGCTGTTCTTTCACATTGTCGGGGGAAAGTGACTCCGACGATAACCCATGGAAGGGTGACTTGTTCGGCGACGAGTAGCGCGAAGCAGAGGACGTGGCCCTCGAGTTATTGAGAGAGTGCCCAACTGCTTCCCGAAGCAGTGCCTTCCTCCAGGCATCTTCCCGAGGATCCAAAGTTGATTGGCCGGGGCTATCCGGGGGCGGTAGCCGCTCTGCCAAAATAGCAGCACCCACGGAATCTTCGATGCCAAGCCCATGAAGCGCTGAAGCCTGCAGCGCCAAAGGGTAATTGGCAGAAGGAGGCGGCACATCAACCGTTTCCGTGGGATCGACGATGCCATCAAAAGTGGTAAATTTAGCCCTCCGAGACGTGCGGTCCCGATCCAACAAGAAGTCTCGTCTTCCAAGATCCGCTTCCACTTGCCTCGCAGCAGCAACCAGATCCTCCATCTTCTCCCGAACCACAACTACTCTTGCCATATGCAGGCTTCCTGGCGGAGGACGGAACGTTTGCGGCGAGAGTCTGGCATTGTCACGTGCAAGTTGACCAGAGGATGCTGTAGAATCCGAAGTCACCCTGAAGATTGGACTGGCACCATTCGCGACGTCAGGACTGCCAGGTTTCGACCTCGGTTTTCCAACACGGAACAGATCGAAAAAAGTCGGAGGGGGTGCTTTCTTGGAAGGGTTGAGTGACGGAAAGTCAGCAGGAGATGGCTTAGAATGAGCAGGTGGTAAGAAGTAACTGTTCTTGACGAGGAGCTGCAGTCGATAAGACACGTCATCTGCGTCGAACTCTTGTACTTTCGGAACTTCAAGCTCAAGCGCCGGCATAGGAATGCCACGTTCTGCAAGAGTGGGAGATTGGGGGGACGGAGGGGAATCAGTTCCCATGCAGGTGGACATGGGGTAGACGGAGGAAGAAGTCGAAGACTGTTGGGTGAGGAGGGAGTCGCGCAGACTGCTCCGAGCCCGGTCGGCATCTGCAGGTGTTGGTTTGAACGACGAGGGCGGCGAGGTCAGGCGAAGTGGGTGTCTGCCTCTGGCCTTGGTCTGCATGGGAAAAAAAACGCAAATGAAGTGGGAAACGATCTACGACGGCAAAGTAAACTCACCATAGGCGGGGAAACAACTGCCTCTGACGACACTGCGACCACCGGCTGACTCTGAGAAGCTGGAGGATGTGGAGAGTCGGCTGGTGACGCGTCGTGATCGTCCATTAGAGGGCCGAATGTCCCAAAGGTGGTACAACTCCTATCTGCCTCTAGCCCGCCACGTACAGAGCCCAAACCAGGGTTTACTAGCCCCGGTCGAGATGGGGTTGCTAACGCGCGATTCGAGGTTCCGGGTGGACAAATTGCAACCTGGGCCGATGCCGGGTGCGTATTGTGAGCTGCGGAAATGTCCAAGACCTGGTCAACCGGCGCGGAACTAGTGGTAGTCTCATCGCAACGCGAACTTCCAGTGATCGTGCCAGTTCGTTTTCGAGTGATACGAGAGCGACGTGTGAGACTTGCTCCGCTGCTGCTGGCAGTGCTGGCAGACGAGTTTGAGCGGGAAGGACCAGGGAAGGAGTTGGAGGAGGGATCCGGCATGGACTGGGTGCTCGTCCCTCTTGCAAGGCACTCTCTGGCGGACAATTGTCTAGAGCAAAACTCACCCTCTCAAGTGACTATTCCTTCTTTAGGAAACATTATCTAATCCATTATGTCCGACCCGAATTGGTCAAGCGATCGGCGCTCAACTTGCCTCTCCATACGAACGCTCATGGCATCCTTGTGGCAGCCCTTCCTCGACGGTAACCCTTCCATTTCTTGCAGCGTGGCCTTGCTGATGGGCCCTGTGGCCAGCCCTACCCCAAACAGAAGGGCTCTTGCCAAAATGGCAGCTCATCGTCGCCACCATGGCAATTTTTAACACGCTTCAAAACTTTGCGACACTCAAGCTCACGCGCAAGCTTTATACGGGCGTGCCACCTACCTCCAGTAATACATTCCTTTTTTTGTGCCCCACATGCACCTAACATTTCAACAGTCACCGAACTCCAAGCACGCACGTTTGCAGTCTGGACGTTGACCTCTGCCGTCGTGCGAGGATACGCCGCGTATAACATCCACTCTAAAGTGTACGTACCCCTTCCTAGATGGTCGCATCTAGCTAAATAACCACAGCGTTTATGACATGGCGCTGTTCACATACCTCATCGCCTTTGCGCACTTTACCTCCGAGTTGTTTATCTTCCGGACCGCCAAACTTATCTCTCCGGTGCTAAGTCCAGTGGTGGTATCCAGTTAAGTGAACAGAATTGCAAATCGGCTTTCCAGACACACTGATTCGATGACGATAGCTGTCTCCCTCATTTGGATGTTGCAACAGTACGAGTTTTATGTCAAGGCATGACACGATGTGCTATTGGCGGGGAAGTGGTAATATATACGCGATGTTCCCCATGCTATCTACTAGCACTCTTTCTCGGATCAACGCGGAACATGGCTCGACAGTATGTTCATGGCTGCCTGGAAACAATGTGCAGAACAGTCCGACAGAACGGACTGCATCCGTTGAAACACGGAGAATTCGATTAGCACAAATGAGCCATCGCTGATGAAGCGCCGTGTTACAGTGTAAGGCTTGCAATCGGCAAGCGATGAGTTGGTAGGTGACGCGTCGAAGGAAGGGGTGGGGCTACTACGGACTTGTTCATCGCTGGTCGTTTTGAATGCTAGAAAAGGCCAAGGCCACAAGAATCTTGGAGTATTAACATACCCGGTGGGCAATATTGTCACTGAAACCCAAGGGTTGCCATTACGATAGTCGAATATCAAATAAGAATCAAGGACAATTCTCCGTTGATTCAATATCGCGGAAAGCGCGGCGCGCCTTGGGAGCGCCCTCAAGGGTTCATGCCAGGGGCTACCTGTATGGTAGCGATGCAGCACAACGACGACCCTCCTTACTGTTACGTGTGGATATCGAAACGGATCATGTTCATGTGGTAAAATCTCTCACCTGGAGTTAAGCAGCGACCCCAGTTTCGTGTACTGGACGTAAGCCACCGCCAACGTGCGCGATGTCTGCGGAATTGACGCAGTCGATGAGTCGAAATGCGAATTTTGCGTGAACGTGTCATGAGATGAGGTCATTTATGAGCACCATCGTGCATTCTGAACTGACATCAGCTTAGCATGCTGGCAAGGCTGTACGGGAAAGGCTCGTCGACTGAAACACGACAAATGCAAGGCGGGCCCAGGCGATATCCCCGAGCTAGATGAACGAGTGAAACATGCCGCCGCGTAGTATACGGGCGCAGTGCGAGATGGGTAACCCCTCTGAAACAGTCGGGTCAGTTGTGGGCAGGCTGATCGCCCTCAAGACGACAGGACCTGCGAGGATAAACACATACAAGCGCTCTGAAACGCCCGCATGTGATCGCTCCCGCGGTCGTACTAGTACTAACATCAGTCGTGATAAGAATGATACAAGAAGTTTCCAAACGCAGCGCGAAAGGTAAGGATTTCGCATATCCGGACGGCTATTAGGAAGTAACTGAGGTCATTTCTCTATTGCTACCAGACAGCACATGGGCAGGCGGTTCCGTCTTGCTACGACCCTCTCTGACGTAAAATTGCCCGTGCCCCATTCTCGTGCCTTGTACGTCCCCGGATTACATAACCAAATGTCTGTTAGCAAGTGCCGACCGAGAGGGTATTTAAGAAATTGGCAACCAGGGTGATCTGACATCCAGACCTCCGCATTTCTTTCAGAATGTCTGCCGTCTTGCAATTCCCTCCAGAACTCCTCTTCACCATCTGCGCACACGTCTATGCTGCAGGTCTACCCCCGTTCGCCTGCTCCTTGGACCCCATCGCCCTCAGAGACTACGGTGTGCCGACAGGCTTGCCGTCGTCCATGCCTCCGGGTAATTGTCCAGAACCAGTCGTCCGCAGAACCCTGGCTAGCCTCTGTCTCGTCAATCATGCTTGGTATGATGCTGCCAAACCTTGGCTGTGGCAGAAAATAGAAGTCCGTCTGCCTAGGAGCTGGCTTGCACTTTTGGACGAGGTCACCGGGGGCGAGGACCAAAGCTCCGAAGACAATAACACCGCGCTCGCCGTCGAGCAGTCCATCCACGCCGCTACTAAAGCTGCTCTCGCGAGCACCACCATACCCGGAGCCTGCACAGACGAGGATGCCCTCCAAAAATGGAAGGATTCTATTCTTGAGACTCTGAGCGGTCCAGACGGGTCTATTCCTCCTGAACTGCTCACTCCACCCGCTTCTCGCGATCCAAGTCCGAGACGTCTCCGGGCGAAAAGCAAAAGTCCAGCGCGGTGGAAAATCATGCGTACTATTAGCGACGCAGTCCAAAATGTCATGGGAATGAACGAGCCTGGCTTCTACGGTAAAGTCCCATTGTTGTTCTCCGGAATGCTTACTCAGCTGCTGTGCTTCTCTAGTTCCGACATTACATGACTCGCGCCCAGGAAGGTTTATACAGCACATCGATTTCAACCACTTCCGGACCATCGGAATGCGCCGCTCTGTGGAAGAAGGTGTCAAGAGTCGTTTTGTTACTGGCGAACGTGTCGAGGTACTCCTTAAGGTTCGTCCCATCAATTCCTCGTCTTCCGACCCACGTTGGTTGATGCGTCCCTGTAGGAAATGCCTAATCTCACCGCATTTGGTGCAACTGAATACATGGACGGGGCGCTTACTTTGCCGGTCTTAAATGAACTGTTTCTCCGCGGAGTACCATCACGTGGTCGGGGTCGACCGTCACGTGGACGTGGCCTCATGGATCTAGAGGAAGATGAACGCGAGAGGAGGCGAGACTGCAAAGATCTGGAAGCCGCAGATTTCACAGGTTGCGTCAGTGCTGTCTTCGTCAGCGCACTTACCGAGTTTGTCGACACTCACCTCCTACACCACGATGGTGACTCCAGTGAGAGCGAAGGAGAGGATAGGCGTTCCCGTACAATAGTCCGCTTCGCTAGAGAGGAGCCATTGATATTCCCAGGTCTTCAACGTCTCTGTCTACGCGGTGTAAAATCCATTCAGCCCCACATCCTTACTCCCTTCGTCCTCGCCTTCCCCTCTCTCACTCATCTCGACCTTTCTGCGACGCGCGTCACGCCAGAGTTGCTCGATGCACTTGGCAATTCGCCTGCTAGACTTCGATCGCTTGCTCTGGCGCGGTGCACCCGCTTGACCGGAGAGTCGATCAAATATTTCCTCATCCGTGCGCCCGCTGCGGCGCAGATAAAAGAACTGACGCTCTATGGCGATCAGACCTTCCCTTCCCCACTCTCTACCGAGGATCTCACCGAGATTTTTACCCTCGCACCGTGCTT
>JBBPOC010000578.1:0-15588 GCA_038091235.1 Tylopilus rubrobrunneus | reverse complement strand
TTGAGTGGGGGCCCCTGATAAGGCAGCGGCATAAACAAAAATCGGCGCCGATTCTGTGATCGTTGGTGGTTGAAGCTAATGGAGGTGATGGTGTAGCAGCTTAGCGAGGGAGAGGTTGTGGATTGTGGCACCCGAAGAGGGTCTTGATGAGCAGCAGCGGGTCGGTGCAGCTATCTCGCTTGACACGGTGCTTCGGGGAGCACATCTTATTGGGTATGGTACCGAATTTTTGCCCACTGCGCGGACCCGCTCGATGCATCACCTTGCTTGGCAAGTGACAAGGTATAAATTGTGGGAAACTACACCCCTGTCTTACCGGTGCGAGCCGAATCGGACTTCAAAGTTGAACCGATTAGTCGCTAAATTACGTGAATCGGTTTGATACGCATCTTCCAAGGAAGTGTGAAGCATGTGAAGGATCGCTCCAAACCAAAAAAGGCAAAACGCACTGTGGTAGTGTCTTTTTTCTGTTTCTTGAACTCGATGATAGCGTCGACGGAATCACTAAAAAGGCCAATGGCTTCTTGTCTAGACAAAAGAGGTTGAATCATCAGTGAGAATATATAACTCAGCCACCCAAGTTGTCTGAAATTCTACTACCCAGTTAGTTTCAGCTCCCAAGATAAAACGCAGTACCAGTGCCTCAAACTATGGGCGCGACGACTGCTGATCTTGATGTAACCAGGTTGCTGCCAGTGATCACTGGCCTGCCGATCATCCCACAGGCTCCCACGCACATTCTTATAGCCTTACTTCCTCCCCACATGGTGTATACATATCCAAATGATACTGATATTCTTTGCTGACGAAATTCAAATGTTCTAACCTAAAAAGGACTCAAGCAAAACCAGTGCCTTGAGTACCACCATCCGTTCGCTTCCTCTTCCAGTCTTCGCCGCCGGGACCTGCCTCATCAACCCAACTGAAGTCGTGCATACCACTCTTCCTTCCTGTCCGTCATCGTCGTCTACTCCCATGTCCTCCAGCCGGAACTCATCGTGCGGCTCGGCGATGAACATCTTGCAATCGCTCGACGTCACGTAATGGAGCACTTCGTAGAGTGGTCCTGCGGTAACTTCGAAGAGCGATGCATACGGCCCTTGAAACTGGGAGGTTACTCGTGACTCTACGTCTGGTAGAGTACATCCCGCGACCAATAGGATATCGGAGATGCCTTCTATGATAAGGGATTCTGGGGTGGAAATCGTGAGGAACATGAAGGGGAGGGGGGCGACGCGAGTCTCACTCGTATGCTGTAGCCTCTCGTTTATGCTTTTCACGGCTGCATTAGACCCTCCAGCGGCCGCGAGTGATGTCTTGTAGACTGCAAACGCGAGGCATGCTTCAAATGCGGGCCGGAGCCGCACAACGATCTCTGCTGGCGTTCCCGCCGTCCCAAGCGATTGCACCAAATTGGGGCTAGTGTATCTGGAAATACGCTGCGCAGCAGAAGTATGTTCCTGCGTCGGATCCGCGTTCACAAACATGGAAGGTCTTGCGAAGTATTCAGCCACAGCCGTAGCGACCTGCTTTGCATGTGTAGTATTCCAAGTATTCACGACGTTGTGAACATCCGTGACGGAGATGATGGGTGGTGGGTCAGGTGTCGTTCGCGAACATGGTGTCACGCTGAACAGCTCCTGGATCGCAGCCGTGATGAAGGAAAGTAGACGAGCAAATGCGGGCCGTAGCTGAGTCTGATCCGAAAAGAATCAGACAAACATCTTGCGTATACGGAGGTGGTTTCCCTACCATCTGGTTGATAAATATCTTGGTCTTTGGTGGTAGTAAGTTTGGCTGTCGCTTTGGTAGCGATCCTGCCAGGGTGAATCACGATAACTGAGAGTCTCGGGGCATCGCCTTTATTATGTCTGGGATCGGCGCTCGATGCTCAATGCCACCATAACAGGGCGAGGCGTAGAGTAGGGTTGAGCCTGAGGATACAGTCCCTTGCACAGCGCCGGCATCGTACAGTGTCTTACGACGCCGAGCTTACCCGGATCCCGACGAGCTGTGCATTTCGGCTCATCAGCGGAACCCCAGATACCATGCACCGATCTGTCTTAAGGCGCAAGTGAGCCGCCCAGTCTGGCGGTGAGCGCTGTTTGCGCGGTGTTTATTTGGCGCCACGAGAACACTAATTTCTCCGACTTGGGAAACCTCAAGAAGGAGATCTCCATGGCTTTCGGGTCATCGGTGTACCGTGGTCATAATTCGGACCTGATCAAGAGGGCCCTGAGGTATCGGATGACGATGATATGGTGGATTTGTCAAGTTAGTTAACAATGATTCAGCGACCGCATGCACGCAAGTTGAGGTTCCACAGGGTTAGCTTAGGCTGTGATGGAGAGTAGGAACTGGTTACGTGGTCATACGAGGAGTAGGGCGTGCCAGACAATACAGGGAATCTTCAGGAAAGCAGAGAAGGGCGCGACAAGAAGGTGGACGTGGTAAGTCACACGTCATCGCAAAGGCCTAGTATGATAAGCAATACGAGGATTAGAAAAAGTACAGTCAGTATGAAAAAATCAACTTCATACAGCTGGGCCGAGAAACATGGTATCGGACTTGAACGAGATCGTTTACGATGGAGGGAAAAGGATTAAGAATGAGGATGTGTATAGATCACCCTAGGCGACACGGGGCCCGTGTTCACTACCTCACGATCTGACACGAGCCTGAGCAAGGCTCATCAGCCACGCAGCCCCGTATTACGTACTTAGTTAGGTCTATGACCCATAACATCTTTACTGGCACGCTCCACGACCCACAGCAAGAATAAAAGATAATATCCATCCTGCTCTTCCTGTGTTTTACACTATGGGTGTCAGAGGTCTACTAGTAAAGAGCTCGGCATGCAACTAACCCGTCTGTGGAACCGAACAACCGCCCCGATAAAAATAGGAAGCACAAAGTTAGCATTCTGTGGCCGAAGAGGACTCAATACGTCCACCAGTTTATTCTGGATCCGACGGTATTCAAAGCACCCGTCGACCGTAAAAATCCCGAGTCCCTACAGGATGCCTTACATAAAATACTCAATGATGCTGTGGACAAAGCTCATACCTTTACATAATGTATGGCGCCTATCATGATGAGCAGACTTCTGATAAGGTACGATCTGCTTCAATTCGCCGTCTGATCTCCTTGATAACCACATACCCTCGAGCCGCTTTGGAGGGGAGATAAGTCGTGAAGATATTCGCCATACTTACGCCCGCCCAAGGAAGCGAAGGTCCAAGATATCATGTAGTGCTGTGATGGAATGAACGAGAGTAGCTCGGTACCTGTCAACGTTACTCGACATAGCCCACTGAAGCCCATGATAAGATTGCAGAAGATGTAACGCGATTTAGCCTGATACAGCTCATGCTGTGGTTACGTCCGCAGTGCCCTTCTTACTCTGTCGATGAGATTTGTTTGTCCTTCTGCCGGCGCTACGCCGCTCTCGACCGGCTGTGATATTTGCCGTGCAATAATGTCACTTTTCGAAGGAAAGTATGGCGTGGCAAGTGGATTCGAAATGGGGACAGTCAAGCGAGGCTTGCACCACCAATGACATGACTCAGACTACTGAAGCTGGCAAGGTAAGGATCATAAATTCGCTCCGCTGGAAAGGCTCAAGGTCGCACCTTAAATACGAGTAATGCCCGGTGGCTCCTTCGATAGACCACTGTAAGGGTCAGACTGTCCGCCGCTTAACCGCTACACCAAAAGGCGACGATACTGAGTGATTACCACTCAGCATCCCAGACAGTACATATACTGATTATCCGGAATCAGGTAAGCCGGCGTGCTTACAACCACATAGGCGATTTCTATGTTGATCTGAGTCGACACTAAACACTCTGGCTCATCACGACTAGTTTTTCGGTAGTGGCATGTCTTGTTTTCATGTTTGGTGAACTATCGCATTGATATTCGCCGTTGTCAACTTCAAGAAAAGGTCATTACAGCCTCGGCGAAAACGATCAACAGAAACGTCACACATACAGGGGAGGGCGATGTTGACTCGTGTAGGAACACAACCGAGACCGGAGACCATAGCGACTTAGGAACAAGATAACTCTCAGAATGGAAGAACGGGCCCTAGTGTCGATTCTACTCCAAATTTGAGGGGTCGAGGAGAACCATGATAAGGACGAGGAATATCAATCCGATACTTAGGATGACTTAGAGTAACGGCTCGGAGCCATGACCTGGACGCCACTGGGCTTCAAGGGAATAGTCTGGCTTGAACAGTAAGGACATTTGTTGAGGTGACGAACGATCATTTCATCGGAGAAATGACTGCAACATATATAGTACAGTACCGTATAGCTAGCAACTATATCGTGACAGATTCGGAGTATCAACTTACCAATCACACCTTGCGCCATTTAACCTGGAAACGTCAAGATCAGTTATGGATACGGCCGCGGCGCTGCGTCCTGATCTTCATCATGGGGCGCGGCCTTGTACTCATCGAATGTGGGGAGTGATGCCGTGTCTCGCATCCTGCTTTCAAGTCCGCTTTCCCACGATCGCCTCGGGGCTAGTTCATCTCGTCTCGGAAAGGGAGTCAAGCCCTGTGACACCTTCACTTATAAAATGGAAGGTTTGTTATCTGAGCCGTCGACCCTGCCGGACCTTGAGCGTCCCTGGAATTCAGAAAAACGACCTTCATAAGGAAGATGTTCAGCGGAAGAGTCCCCCATTTCCTTCCCGGTGTGATGACCATGTTCGTCCCCTGGCCCAAGCCATACACTGGGACCCCCAAGCTCCTTCTGGCGTTCGACATTGGTACTACCTATAGTAGTGTCTCATACTGTATCCTTGTACCGCACGGAGCCCCTGTGGTGCTCACTGTGGCGAGGCGAGATCATTCCTTTCCATTTTTTTCTCCATCTTACCTGCCTGAAACTAGGTTCCCTGGACAGGGAATCTGTCCTGACTCCAAAATTCCATCAGCTTTATACTATGACAAGTATGGTGCTGTCAGAGCGGCTGGCGCTGAGGTGCTCAAGCAAGACGTAGTGGAGACCGCGCTGAGCGAAGGATGGACACGGGCCGAATGGTTAGTGTTCATACGATTCGTACTTCAAATTAGTAACCCACGCGCGAAACTCAGGTGGAAACTTCATCTCTGTCCGAGGGATGTAGTAGCACCTACGAGCGCCAATATACCGCCACTCCCGTCTGGGAAATCTGTCTTGGATGTGCTCACGGACTTCGTCGAGTATCTTTTCGAGTGTTCCAAGATCTACATTAAGGATGCTCATTCTGCATCCACTTGGTCGTCTGTGGAAGATTCCATCGAGTACATTCTCACTTATCCGAGTGGTTGGGATGAACAAAAATCCTTGTATCTTCAGGCGATCGAGCGTGTTGGCCTCGTTCCGAGTACTCTTGGGAGCCGAACACGTGTCCACTTGCTGGCAGAGGGCGAAGCTAGCCTTCATTGTCGTACTTTAGGAAAATTTTACGGGGATACACTGGCTAACCAGACGGTACCCCAAGGAGTCGTAGTCATCAATGCCGGAGGCGGAATTATTGACTTAAGGATGTGTTCAGTAACGATGGCATCTGACACAATGTGCTGCGAGGAAATCGTGCCGGCAGAGTGTACGCAACTGTTTCTGACTTTCTATTTCTCACTCAGTCATCCTTGCCTTATCTAGCTCGAGTGCAAGGATCAGTTTTGGTCTCGTGCCGAGCCCGGGCGTTGATAGAGAGTTGGTAACCTATTTTATGCGTGTCCGTTGACTAACAATGGGAAACAGGAAAGCTCGAGGGTTGGGATCGCTCTGGAGAAGAAGATATCGTTCGATTCACACAGGAGTTTGACCGGACAACCAAACTGGTTATCGAGAATGAGCGGAGGGCCGCTTACGTCAAAGTCGGTGGGCGTCGTACTCATAGTTCAAGATATGGTATCCTCTCTGGGCAGCTGAAGCTGTCAGGGTATGATTTTCGTTTGATGTCAATCCACGCCCCTGATCATCTAATTTAGGGAAGAAGCTACAGGGTTGTTCAACGATTCTGTTGACGCAATCATTGATGCATTTGAGCAACAGAAAAAGTATACAGAAATACCGATTACAGTGCGTTTTGCACTTTCTGGCTTGGAACAGCTCACACATTGACTCTCACTCCAGACGGCGCTTGTTATGGGGGGGCTCTCAGCAAACCGATGGGTCTGGACTCAACTCGAGTCGTACTTCACCGCCAAGAACATAAGAATTTACCGGCCATATAATCACAGGTGTGTTACTTATGTACCCTGTAAACGTTTCCTGACGCATCTTGTAGCTGCAAGGTGGTCGCTACGGGTGCAGTTTCATATGCAATTACTCTGACACGATCGATGGGCTCCCCTTCGATCCGCGCCTTCAGGAATCCTTTGATCAGGGTCCCGTGTAACAAGGAACGCCTCGGGAGGAAGACCACATTGCAAAACACACTGTGTCGAGTTGTCTCAAGGTATGCTACGTCGTAATTAAGAGGCCCCTATATGAAATGACTCTCCACTTGAAGAATACAAACGGTGGTGAAGAAACGCAATATGTGGGAGTGGCTGTCTCCCGCAGCAAGAGACCCAATCCACTTTTACAACCCGAGGAAGCCCGTATGCCTTGACAGTTTCGAGGCTGTCCACTCTTCCTTAGATAGGTTCATGCACTACAAGGGGTCTCTTTTCTCAGGAAGCGAACGAGCCCAGACAGTCGGACCGGGGTGAACACAAATTTAGGTCAGGCACAAGTGGAAACATCTATTTCTCACCTTGAGAACTACTGGCACGCCAAATAATGACTTGTTTTCAGCTTACTGTATGTATAAGTTGTAACGGATCTGAACGAGTGTCACCATACCACTACTAGCTACAATGCGATATCCTCACTGATCGACGTGTGGGTTCTAAGATTGGAAAGAAGTCCATGAACTCGAATAACATACTGGTAGCCTTGTCAACGCGACGTCGGAAACGACGTTTAGCCCACGCAGTGAGATACGTGAATATGGTGATCCAACATTACCTCCTCTCAAACCTTCGCCTTGAGCGAACAGTCGGCCGCAACCCCGTCTATACTCCGTGCCAGCTGTTCAAAAAAGAGCGCCCCGAATGGTTGCCTGAGTCGAGCAACGATTCGCAACGCTTGTGTCGTCACGTCGAGCGCATTCGCGAGCTCTGCAAACTCTTAGTGCAGCAGGAGGCGGATCCACGGGTGAACGAGGCAGAGGGCCTTCCGAGTCTCGTGATCTCTACATGTCCGAACGCCGGCGCAGGTTTTGCGTGGGAGTGGTGGGGTTGGACGCGCGATTAGATTGAGTGGGGGGCCCTGATAAGGCACCGGCATAAACAAAAGTCGGCGCCGATTCTGTGATCGTTGGTGGTTGAAGCTAATTGAGGTGATGGTGTAGCACCTTAGTGAGGGAGAGGTCAGCCAAGGATGATCGCAATGTTGTGATGGCGCAGTTCATCTCAACCTCCTTGATGAGTGGTGGAATATGCGGCGGAGCGATGGACTTGTACACAGTGAGGTCCGTGGGGAGATAATTGCCCGCATTGCCGGTGCATGCAAGAATAGTCACGTCGCTTGAACTAGCCAGGATGTGCTCCAATAAGCGGCCAACTGCTTTGCCACCGTCGTATATGGCCGGGAGGGCGATGTCGAAGGTGCCGAACAGCGAGCACGCGATGTCTTCTACGAGTGTCACTTCTCGTCTAGATGCCAGAAAAAGCTGCTCTCGTATCCTTCCTGTGCCTGGTGAAGTAACGCTATCCGTTGCATCTCCGCAATGATGGCAGGCGACTCCTGGTGGTTGAACAACTCCAAGCCGAGGTACGGTTTCCAGTCCTCGGTGTAGAACTGAATAGTCGGCGGAGCAATGTATCCTCGGTATGTCCATGCCCGGACTATTCCAGATACTCCTTGCAAGGTCACCGGGACACTGGGACTCCGACGAAACTCCACGAGGGTAGACGATGGTGAGGTAGGAAACACGATGCCACTTAAACAAAGAAGTTGGGGATAGATCGTAGACGGGGATGTTCTTGACTTGCTGGTAATCGGGCTCAGGAGGCTCCCATTTGTGAGATAGCATGACGTATCTGTAGAACTCATTCACCGCCGTTCGATACGGTCACGATATGCCCGTCGTCATTGACGAAACCAGCCCGCTATAGACGGGGAGGGCCGAAAATGCTTCTGTTTCCTGCTGTCTGTCACAGAGAGGTTTCTTCAATAATACACCGAATCGTATATCTAGTATCGACATATTCATATTCTGTTATTACCATCTATCAACATCATTGGTTGGTTGAAAGTGTAAGAAAACGACCTACTTTTGGTTTCAATGCCGGGCCTTGATCACATCGTAAGAAGTGCTTCAACCGCATCTGCATAATGTTCTGTGCCGTGTATCTTCTCTCGTAACCTCGATAGTCCGACGAATCGAGTTTGATGCCCTGAATACTATATAACTAGCCCGTCTAAAACAATACAAGGCACAAAGCATACCTTATCAGTGTCATGCAGTGCCTCGTCCCACAAGCTCATCGACACCACTGGCAGCGCTTCGCTCCGCTTGACGAGTATGTCAATGGAATCCAGCATATTGAGAAACAATATCGTGGAGAAGTACCCGTGAGGTGGGTGAGGACGGGGGGCGTGTCGATGTCGCGTCGTCCTCGTCGTCGGCGGGGGAGAGAATGAGTGGGGGGGGGCGTGTCGACGTCGTGAGGTGGGTGAAGATGGGAAAGGGAGAGGGACATCGTGGGTGCGCGAGGACAAGTGCGAGAGCGAGGATCGTTGTCATCGCATCGTCGCGGTTGTCGTCGTCATCCCATTGTTTGGCGCGCGATGGGCATCTGGGCGAGTACATGGGCAAGGGCAAGGGCATGGGTGAGGGCGCATGGACGAGAGTAACAGCGAGGGTATGTGGGTGACGGCATGAGCGAAGGTGCGTGGGCGGTGAGTGATACGACCGAGACAGGAAATCTCCACGGCTCTCAGGCTGATCGACATTCGCGCAAGGGAGGCAGGGGTGCGATTCGCGTGCCGTACCACTCGTCTTCGCAGTGGTATTGTTGACTATACTGTAAGCAGGTCATCAACGGTGACAGCCATGATGCACGACTCGGATGCACGATGCACTGTGATGGTGTTGAACGTTGAACGTTGAACATTGAGTATTGGCGGACGATTTTTGAAGACAATAGAAATTATTGTGATATGATGGAGAACGGACAACATAATGGGAATATCAGATGCGACATGAAACAAGCTGAAACACCAATCTACATCTACTGTATATCCATCGTGTTAATACCGCCCATTAAATCACTCAACGGTGTCTCCTCTCGAACCTGAACCATAATCAAACAGTCTGTAGCCACACGTCTGTACTCCGCACGAGACACCCGCATGAGCAGCAGCGCACCAAATGGTTGTTTGAGACGAATGGCGAACCGCAGCGCACACGTCGCCTCGTCGAACAAGGGCTCACCGCGCGAAAAATCCAGTTCGAGGAGTGGGATGATCCAGGGATGGATAAGGAACCCTTTCAGACCAGACAAGTCGTCCCGAGTCCGAATCTCTACATCTCCGAGTATTGGTGACGTCCCACGATAAACAGGGGGGTCGGATTCGCCCTGGAGACGGACGAAATCACCAAGGGGGAAAACGATGCCGGAGAGTTGGAGTCGACCAGAAATCTGCAGCAAAGAAGGAAGGTTGCAGCACTCCTGATACATTTCCATGGCTTGTGAGAGGTTTGGGAGAGACCTTCGCAACGTCTCAACCAAGCCGTCCATGTCGGCCGCCTCGGTCGGTGCTTGAATGTGCGGTGGAACGATTTGATCGTAGACACCGAGGTTGTAAGGGAGGCAGCTGTGGTGGCTCCCGGACCTTCCGGTCCACGCGAGAAGTGTAACGTTGTTGTCCGAGCGTGTGAGGATGTGCTCTAGAAGCCGACCGACGGCTTGATTGCCCTCGCCATAGATGACCGGGAGTGCAACATTGAAGATCCCGAACAACGAGTAGGCTTCATCCTCCTTGCGAGTGGTCTGACGCTTCGACGCAAGAAAGAGCTTCTCCCGGGCCTTGTCAAACCCTGGTTGAAGAGTGACGAGCTCTGTTGTCCTGAAGTTCATTGCCTGTTCCATCTCGTAGAGGATGTCCGGTGATTCCTTGTGGTTGAACATCTGCAGTCCGAGGTAGGGCTGCCAGTCCTCGGTGTAGAACTGGACGATCTCGGAAGCAAGATATTCTTGGTACGTCCACCCACGCGTGTTCCAAACGCTCCGCCGTAGAGAACCTTTCAGCGACTTTGAGGATACATCGAAAAGGTAGACGACAGTAAGCGAAGATCCGCGATACCATCGGAACATGGCGACGAGTGACTCTTGCTGCACTGTTTTATCGAGTTGATTCACGCAGCACGTGTCACTCCACGCCCACTTGAACCCAAGTGTCCGGACAAGTATGCAGAAATTCTTCAGCTTGCTGAATGCCGGAGAAGCGGGGAGCTCGTAAATCGAGAGATTTTCGACGGTTTGGAATGTGGGTTCATGAGACTGCCACTTGTGAGAGAGCATGACATAGCGGTAGAACTCTTTCACTTCTTTCCGGATCCGCGCATGGTCGAGCTGACTCGGGGTCGTCATGGATGACCGCAGCTCATCATAAATCGGTAATTTCTCGAATTCTGCTGCTTGCCGTGTCTTATCATAGAGATCACCGGTGACGGCGTCGATGAGGACGTATGGCATATCCTGAATGGTCTCCCCAACGACTTCTCGAATTGCAGACGTCGCGTCGACATACCCACGACGAAGGTCTATATGGACCTAATCAATATCTCCCAGTGGCGAAACGAGGTAGAAATGACTTACCAAAAAGTGCTGGATCAGAAGATCGATCGAG
This sequence comes from Tylopilus rubrobrunneus, assembly GCA_038091235.1. Taxonomy (NCBI): domain Eukaryota; kingdom Fungi; phylum Basidiomycota; class Agaricomycetes; order Boletales; family Boletaceae; genus Tylopilus; species Tylopilus rubrobrunneus. The sequence goes on along the minus strand of JBBPOC010000578.1, from coordinate 4,681 downwards.
TATCGAGAGCATCACTTTGAATGCCTCGAATGCATCGCCGAAATGCCGCATGCCATGTAACGCCATATGCTTCCCTTCGTACCCCTTGTGAGATGAAGAGTCGAGCTCAATGACCTGAGATCAGGGATCAGTGTTGCCCTCTCGAAATCTTGAACGAAATGCGAACCTCGTTGCTCTGCTTGAGGAGAATTTCATGGAAGTTCGTTGGATTGAGTGTCAGTGCAGTCGAATAGTGTACTACGGCCTCATCGTGTTTCTTGACGTCCCTTGCGATGTCACCCAGCTTCTCTAGCCTCTTGACCAAACGCACACGAAAATCTAAGAAGGTCCTTTAGTGGATCACTGCTCCTGCGCCGTGGGTAGTTCTTACCGTGTTCCCATTGCGCGCGCTCATCGTGGGTAGCATCATCTGCAAGTTCATCCTGCGCCTGTCGGAAACACTCGACGGCCTCCGTAAGCCGACCATCATCTTCCAAAATCCCGCAGATAGTGCGGTATACTGTGAGCCTCGGAACCTTGAACTGAACGAGAAACGGGTCACCATGCCACATGCGACCGATCATAAAGAACATACCTTGAACGCGGCGTCCAATGCTTCCTTTCCTGGGCCCCGAACCAGCATCTTCCTCGCCCAACTCGTTAAGATTGCTGAGACTACTTCATCCTGTTCATCTGCCTCGTCTCCGACCCTCCCAAGTGCAGTGAGGCAGCGGTTCACAAACTCTAACGACAAATATTTAATACGCAACGTTGGCTCGCGATGTCAAACCTACCATCCAACCAGCCAGTAATTGACATGCTGGCTCTTACGTCCTCGGATAACGTATTCTCAAGCCTGAGAAGAGAACGTGCGGCGTCGTATATGCAACCTTCAGAATAGAGGGATTCGCATTCGAGCCTCTGTTCGTGTGTGCGGTTGATTCGGTTCGATAGGTCGGCTTTCTCCTGGGCACGGGCAAGCTGGACGCGTAGGTCTTGGATAGTTTGTTCGAGAGATGCAATTTTACTTTCTGATGAGAAGGTTCATGAGTGAAACATGATTCAGGGAACTTGTATGGACACACGGGAGTTTTCAAGCTGGACTCGTAGGCCTTGGTTAGTATGTTCGAGAGATGCAATTTTACTTTCTGGTGAGGAGGTTCATGAGTTAAACACGAGTCAGGGAGCTTGTATGGACACACGGGAGTTTTCGAGCTGTACTCGTAGGCCTTGGTTAGTTTGTTCGAGAGACGCGATTCTTTTGCCTGCAACAAGTTTGTGAGTGAAGTACATCATACGCGGCTTGACGGACGCACTGGAGTACTCGTCCCGTGCCCGAAGCGAGTCGATGCATTCGTCGAAGGTATCTTCTTCCTGGTTGACCGTATTCTGGGCGTCGGGGAGTCGGGGATGATGTTGTGCGTTTTCATCGTGGTTCGTTCTTGGTCCGTCTGGATAGCAAACCGTGGTGAGAGGAGGGGGAGCAACAGGAGTGGATGAGCAGACCTGGGATGATTTCAGGGGTTACCGCCCCAAGTGATTTTATAAGCGCACAAAGGCTATCCTTTTGCTGCTTGGCCGTGCGCTTAGAGTCGGCGAGTTCAACGCGAAGTGCCCAGGCAGTTTCGCGGGAAATGGTACTGGGATTGGCTTGGAGAGGGACGAAACATGATATGGTAACGGTGACAGTGTTGTTTTCGCAGACAACAAGATCGTTCGTGTCTGAGAGAGCCATGGATGAAATGGGATGATCGTACTGCATGACAGACCGAATTTGCTTGCGAGTTGCAGTGCTCCAGAACGAGACCGATGAACCAACCGAGGCTGCGACCAACGCGCCACTCCTTTCCAGAGCGATGCACTTGGCATCCGAGTCCTTGCTACTGTGGATGCGCCATTTTGAGAGTGTGGTCCGGTTGAATGGGTCGAGACAGTGGATATTGCTGTCTTGAGATAAAGCGAAGAGCTCCTTGCCGTCTATCGACCAGGCAAGAGATCGGTTATAAAGGGAATTGACTTTGATGTGAGCGTTGAAGATGAGATTTGCATTCTGACTGTTATAGACGCGAACGCTGTCAGGCAACGTGGCAATCGCAAGGAAATGTCCGTCGGGTGAGAATTTCGCTCCGACCATCCGGATGCCGTGTTTTGGCAACTGAAGGCGTCGTTCGCCAGTTGAGGACCAGACACAAGCGGTGTCGTGCGATCCTGTCACGATTTTCGTCCCATCGAACGAGATGTCAACCGCACACACCCCCGCCCACTTGTGTGCCTTGAACTCGGTCTTCTTTGCACCGCTCACCGCATTCCAAACGGTCACCATGCCACTCTCTGTCCCGCTGACGATCCACTGTCCATTTCGTGACACCGCGATGTCTAGGACGTGACTTCCCGCGTCCATTGGCGTTCCCACTTCCGTGCCATCTAGGATGCGCCACTTTCGAATATCGCCTTCCTTGCTACCGCCCACCGCATGTTCTCCATCAACGAGGATCGCGGCTGAGCGGATTTCTCGACAATAGATCTGGATCCGTTTTGCTCCCTTTTCGTGAAGAGGAACCAGTCTTCAAAATCAGCTCGTCGAAATCGAATTTTAATCACCTTGTCGACATCATATTCTGTTTCTGCTTGCCGACTGTTTCGTGAGTAAGGTCGGTTGTCATCATTATCTGTTTTTGTGAGCATCGTCCGATCGACAGACTTGTTAATTCACTCACTTCGCTGTCGCTGACCTGCCCGTGGAGACATACCCAGCTAGAGGTGATGAGAGTAGACTGTGTGGTCGTCGACTAGCGCGCTAGGTGAGCCCGCAGCGTTGCCTGCTTGCACCTGCGTGTCCTTCTCATTGTCGAATCATGATCAAGTCGCGCACAGAATCTTCTCGTGCCTTGGGCGCTTTTTTTAAATCCAAATGAATGTGACACTCGACCACAATTTGCACTTCGGTAAGTTCGTCACTAAATCAGCCTGGTGTCATCGGCCGCATATATCATGCCCTTTACACTGGTCCGCGACACCTGCATCATGTAGGTCTGAGGATGACCGATCATCATCATTCCCTATACGCTCTCGTGTTCCTGTGACCGTTTCGAGAGTAAGACCAGTTATCATCATTCTCTGTTTCTGTGAGCATCGTCCGATCGACAGACTTGTCTATTCACTTCGCTGCTGCTGACCTGCCCATAGAGACATACCCAGCTAGAGGTGATGAGAGGAGACTGCGTGGTCGTCGACTAGCGCGCTAGGTGAACGCGCAGCGTTGCCTGCTTGCACCCGCGTGTCCTTCTTATTGTCGAATCATGATCAAGTCGCGCACAGAATCATCTCGTGCCTTGGGCGCTTCTTTTAAATCCAATGAATGTGACTCCCGACCCTACCATCAACAATTCGATCACCCACAATTTGCACCTCAGTAAGTTCGTCACTAAATCAACCTGGTGTCATCGGTCGCATAGACTCATGCCTTTTACACTGGTTTGCGACACTTTTATCATGTAGGTCAGTCATCATTCCCAATATGCTCTCGTGTACCTGTGACCGTTTCGAGAATAAGGTCGGTTATCGTCATTCTCTGTTTCTGTCAACATCGTCCAATATATTGCCTTGCCCATTCACTCGCTTTGCTGTCGCAGACCTACCCTTGAAAATATGCCCAGCTAGAGGTGATGAAAGGCTGCGCGGTTGTCGCCAGGTGAGTCCGCGCTGTTGCCTGCTTCCACCCACGTGTCTCCTTATATTTATTGAATCATGATCAACTCGCACGCAGCATCTTCTCGTGCCCAGCCTCTACTTGAGTGGTCAGACATTAGGAATCCATTGCTGAAGGCACTCTGACGCATGGAACGACATTTGCACCAATCGTGCTCGGCAGTGACGAAACCACTGTCACGGTCAACACTGAACACCACCCTTTGTACATATCACTCGGAAATATCCGCAAGTCTACACGCCGCGCGCGCACCGCAATGCAGTTGGCCTTTTGGCCTTTCTCTCGATCACAAAAGGTGAGTCGCCATGCTACTGCCAGTGCGACAATTTTAAACTGATATTACTCTGTTAATAGCCGACGAGGCGCATCGAGATGGCCCAGAGTTCCAGCATTTTTGCCACTGGTCGTTTTATTCGTCACTAGCAGCCATATGGATCCTCTCGAGCCTTTTATGACGACACCACAGGTCACTCGCTGTGCCGATGACCATTTACGACGGATTGTGTATGGACTGGGCCCTTATATTGCAGATTATCCAGAGCAGGCACTCCTTGTCTGCAATGTCCAAGGGTGGTGTGTGCGGTACATGTATCGCATTCATGTTCAATTGAATGCACGATTGATGACTGGAAATACAAAGTACATGCACCTGCACTACACGAGGGGGCCCACGCGCACAAGCACACACAGACCAGCTCATCGTAACTCTCGACGTCAACACATTCTGGCATGATCATGGCATTGTCGCCGATGTGGACGTACGTACATTCTATACCAACATTGACAAGGACCCAACCACCCATTTACCAATCCACACGCCGATATACATGAACTCGTTGCCCCAGACCTACTCCACCACCTTCAAAGACCACTTCCTCGCCTGGGCATGTGATTATTTCAAGGCGGTCCACAGTGAAAACCACGCAAAAGATATAGCCGACATAGATCGTAGGTATGTCACCATGCCTTGCAGCAGCCCCTCTGTTCCCTGCA
>JBBPOC010000577.1:0-15599 GCA_038091235.1 Tylopilus rubrobrunneus | reverse complement strand
CATGGTATTTTTCCAGACTCGGTGGACGGAAGCGTCTCCGCCCGACGACGGACCTGAAGGATGACACCAACTCCTAATCAGGTGTTCACAGTCCCGGCCCTGCTAAGTCTAAAGCGAGTGTCGTTACCTGGTACGTTGGTACTATGTCGCCTTTAATTGCCGGGCTTATTCTTTAGACTCAGGAGTGTTTGATTTGGTTCCCCCTTCGACGTATCCGTTCCCATTCCGCAGTCGTTCGAAGGCACGTCGTTCTCCAGAGTAGTCCACGAACCACTGTTTGAGACTTGCTGCAACCCTGTGCTTATTGTCGATCGAATACTGAATATCTCACGTCGATTGTCTGCGTTTCCGAGTCGCGACCATGTGCACAGTAGTACTGCGTTGCTCGACTCGAGTCCTGTGGAGAACATGCCGGCGGTAAGGCTCCAATGTCCATTTTACCGCCGAAAAATTGCTGTATGTAATTTACGGCCCTCCGGGCACCCTAGACAACCTCAGGCTAGGCTCTTGGGGTCCAGCCTGTGGAACGAGTACATACGCGACTGCTTTGTCGAAGTGGCGGGCTCAACGGAACACGATGTTGGTGTCCTCAGTGTCGAGCTCGTAAACTATAGGCTGCAGAAATAGAAATTGATGACAAGGCACTACTCATGCATTTTACAGCCAACAAAACATCTAATGCACGAGACTGAATAGAACAGAAGATAGCACGAGATGTGGCACGAACTTGAAGGAAGTTTGTGCTTATTCCAGCCGTTTCCGCTTCGACTGACAACCTGCAGACCCAGAATCCGAAAGCCGTCGTTTTCTGGTCGACCTTTGTTCATCGTCCTCCAAAGCGCCGAGGTCTCCCCACTCGACGGGACCAGTACTCTCTGGCAGCGACTCGTCGTGTTCTAGCCTGAGCGGAGTCCGAAAGTCTTCTTTAGTCAGTGGCCAGCCTTCAAGAATTTTGCCCATGTGTGTTTCCGCAAAACCCGTGCCCCTTCGAGCGGCGAGCAATTGCATCACGACGGGTATTCTTGTCCCAACGAACCTGTTGATAATTGCCCGATCTGACGGACGGTCGTTACTGAACCAGCCACGTGTGAGGGCCACTGTGCGCGTCCGAATCCTGTGGTCTGGATCTTCCGCGTGTACACCAAGGAAAGTGCACAGCCGGACATAGGAAGTATGATCACTTAGGTATAGCTGTCCAGCAAATATATTCAACTGGTCGATCAGTGCCCAGGGAGGAAGACAGTCAGAGGCGAGCGGGGGGATGATGTACAGCCTCAGATCGTCAGATGGCTTCATGCGCTCGGTCGTGCGGGGAATGTATAAGTGAAGGTGGACGTGTTTGCTGGTCTTGATTTCTGGCATTAATCGATCAACTTCGAATGGGCTCACGAGGATGAGGGCATCTTTTCCTGCCAATTTCGCGGAGAGGACCCATTGGACAGGGCGCAGATAATCATTTTCCCTCCCTTGAACTTCTGCGCTTTCTTTGATCGTTGCACAGAAGTCTGCTGTCGCGAATATGTATGGGTTCCAAGAATGTGATCCACTGGCATAAGCCCCGGGGCTCGATTTCGCAAATACAGGACGGAAGGGGGTTGCTTTGACTCGGAGGCGTGATGGCATGGTACCACATTTCACGAACTGCACGACGTCAGGATGAAGCGAGTGTGTTTCCGGCGATGCTTTGAGTGGCCGCTTATCTATCTCCCTCTCACGCTCAGTCTCCTGCGATACCTCTCTCTCCTGTTCTTCGTCCATCCGAACGGCCGGAAGCGAGAGAACCCCGAAGTTTGCACAAAGGTCTCGAATTTCTGGAGTAAGGTTCATGGAGTCTGTAGAGTGGCTGGGCGAATACATATCCGACAGAGAGTTGAGCTCAGTTTGGACCCAGGCAGTTGCCAATTCTTCCAATGCACCACCCTCCTGAAAACGCGACCAGGCTTCAAAACGTGACTTGTGGCTGACTCCCTGCTGTGCCCAGTAAGGGGCCTGTCGTTGAAGGTCATCCCACGTTTCGTGTATCGCCCAGTGCAAGATGTCGGCAGTAGTAACCGGGACGCCCCCCTCTTTGGAGACCAGACCACGGATTCTCTGATCAACTTCCTGAGGCGCGAAAAACATCACGCTGTGACCGTGACCTAGCTTGCGCATCCGCATGCAACCTAAGAATCACTATTGATGAGAATGATAAATCATACGATGGTACCTGGTATAGACGTACCTTGGACCAAGCGATCTTTCGTAACCTTGTCTCCCAGCATGACCGCAGCGCGGAAGCCGACAGGGAACTTGAGATCTGTCCCCCTTGTATGAGCATGATCCAAATATGTGACACATCGGTGCAACTGCTGAACCAGTGGTGATGATAACAGGGATTGTGTTGTGCCATTTCTGGTGACCACCATCATTTCGTCGTCCTCGCTAAAATATATAGCCCCCGCGACCTCTGTAATTAGAGTGCAGTCTAGCCATGCCTTGGCCAGCCGGAGATTCGAGAGATCGAGTATCTGTGCGCCGACGTCCAGCAGGACGCGAATTGAAGGATTCTGTGCCACTACCATCTTGAGGAGGTTGAACGTGGTCCATCGCTCGCCACGCTCGTCGGTTGTCACCATATACGAAGAGTTCTCTGGCTGGAGAAGATATGCGAGAACCCTCGCACTGGTTCCCTTCTGACGAAGAAAACCTGGGTCGTGTTGAGCAATCGAAGTAGGTAAAAGATGCTGTCCATCGTTGGTCCCTGAAAAGCCTTGAAATTCGACTCAGTCTCAGGATCTCAAGAAAGTGGTACGTAGAAACTCTCTCACCAGTCACTAAATAATCCTTCTTCTCTGCTATATCCCAGTACGATGCAGAGATTTTGTGAGGATACTCTTTCGCGTGTTTCGTGAATACGACCTTCGAAAGGTAGACATCTATCGCCCGCTTATTTCGAGTGAAGAGAGGAATGAGGTGCGTGGTCCATTGTTCCAAAGATCTGATGTTAATGCTACTCAATGTTCGAAGAGCAGATGGAATCGATGTGGTATCGTAATCTTGAACCCATAGGGAGTATTCGGAAGGTGGGTCATCTAGCTGCAGCAGAAGTTCAAATGAGTTTCGGAGTTGTTCTTCTTTGAGTCCTCCGTAGTAGTAAGAGAGGCATGTGAGCAGGATGGTTGTGTCCGGATGTCCGAACTCTGCCTTTTCGGTGGGAACGTCTTTGGCACGATAGGGGATGGCAAGCATAGTGCGTGGGGTGGAAGATAGGTCAAGGCCGTAGTCTACACGCCACCTGCGTTCCATTAGAGCGAACAACAGGATGTTGTGAGCCAAGAGACCGCGCAGGAGAAGCAGTGAACCCCAGATAGGTCTCTGTTGGACATAGTTTTCTACCGTGTTGACTATATCCGGGTGGATATCCTTGCGCAATATGAAATCGTGAATTGCTCCTCTGAGCCCTGGCTCAAAATGCAGGTTGAGGCTAGACAGACGTCCATTCAATACATCAGCAGCGATCAAGGACACCAGTTGTTTCCCAGCCTCCGGCCGCAGGATGTGAATGTGAGGGAATGATCCAGGTGAGCTGCCCTCGCAGCGTATCATGTGCGACTGTGTGGATGAGAGTAGGTATGCATGTTGCTTGACGAGTTCAAGGACTTGTTGGACGATGCGCCATCGATCGGGCGAGCCTTCAATGGGGTGCCTATAGCCGAAGGCGTAAATCATCTGGAGTTGTGGACGGAGGATCTCATCGCTCTCATCCAGGATATCCCGAGCATTCTTCTCAAAGAACCTCTGAAGTTGCGACAAAAGGTCGGTAGCTTGATTGCTATTCTCTTCGGATTTTTCCTTGTTGTTGATATTCTCACGCCCAGTAGCAGGATAGCTTTTCTCAAGCCCCAGCCTCCGAATTACTGTCGAGGCATAGACAGTTTTAGTCAGCTCCTTCCCCTGTCTCAGCGGTAAGTCAGGGGGAGTAGGACGTCAATATTGTTCTCACCAACTTCCCCAATGAACCTGTCACCACACGTAAAACATGCACAAACCCCCATTTCTGAGCAACCGCTGTCATGGTGGATTTTGACCAGCCCCCAGCCATCAACTGTGTCTCCACATAGGCTAATTTGAGCGACAAAAGATGTTCAGGCTGCGTAACAACAATGCCGCATTCGTTCTTGCATCTGAAAACCGCAGTGTGCAAGCGCTTGATATTGTCAGCGGCACTTGCAGCCTTGATATCATCACGGGAGAAGGCCAGATGGTAAATCGGCCTATCGACGAGCCCGCACAGACGATCGGTCAACACCTGGAGGGTCTGTGGGATCAGTGGCTGGGGAACAATGATGCGGACTAGCTTGAAGCCGTCAGCTAAAGCTGCCGCACAAATGGGAATGATCACAGATGTTTTTCCTTCGCCTGCGTTAACCTGCATGACAGTGTTGTCGCCTACGCGCGGGCACATCATTTCCTTTGCGATGTCGACCTGGGAACGGCGAATGAGAAAATCCCCCTGTAGCTGAGGTGAACCAAAACAAAATGTCAGCAGCAATGAAGGTTTTCCGGGTCAAGAACCGCCGTGCCTGAATCAACAGCCAATCTGGGTACTTTACGGGATCCCATCCGTTGCATCCTTCATTTTCCAATTCTTGGTAAAACTCTTCCTCGAAGTCACCAAAGGCAAACACAAGTAATCTTCGTGCCCGCTGAATATCTAATGCGAGTCGAGCCAGAGTAACCAGGCATTTTCCCCAGCTCTCTGGCAGCGAAGTTCGTGACGTGGAAGCAAGACATCGGAAGAGAACGAAGGGAGTGATACGTGGCCATTGACCACACTGATCAAGAATGCGTTCGAATTCTGTTGTTGGGCCGAGAGCCATCTTGATAGCGTTGATACCCTGCAGATAGTTGACTCTACACCGTGAATAGTGCATAAGGAGTGTTTCGGTTCCAGGCCTTTCACCATTACAATGAATGTCGCCACTGGGATCCTGGGCGATTTTTTGCAAATCATACGCGCTACTGTGAAGGCGAGAGATGTACTGGTTTTGGAACTGAGGTGCTGTGTCATTTGTCCGCAAAGTGGAGAACAGCTGACGCAATGAATCGATACTTGGAGAATGGAGCCTAGGCTTGCAACCAGATAATACATTCAAGTTACCTCCATACAGGTAAGGGGCAGGGCGTTCAAGAAGTAGCTCGTGCAGTGACTTGAAGATCCATTTCCTAGTGTGCGGGAGTCCTATGCTGGCGCCAACTTCAGATGGAAACAACCTCAACTCTTGCCAAAGACCATTACGATCTTCTGCTCGAGGATCAGTGAGACCCTGAAGTCTCCTCAAAGCGAAACATATCTGGAAGCTCTGCGACTCCGATGAAGATGCGTTGGTTAGTTGTCGAGCACCGGCTAGCCATATGAGAGATATGGCTTCTTCCACCCCAGTCCGACCCGTCAGCGGGTCAGGTGTACATCCGTTGCTGGTGAGGGCATGCAGACGCGCGAGATATAGTCTACTTTCCAGGGTAGCATTCCCTTTCAAGCAGCCCAGTTCACCGTCCACATGGTATGCAAAATGAGGGACTGGTCCAGAGGGGGGGATATGGGCATGAATGCTGTTGTCTTTTTGATAGAGTCGATCGCAATATGGAATAAGGATAGACTTGGGAGTAATGTCCACCTCTAGCTGCATTTTGGGGCGCAGAATGAGTCGACTAAGGAGACCTAATAGCGTCCCAATGCATTGATCTTCATCATAGATCATGTCCTTATAGTCGCAGGATTGTAGATTACCAACCTCATTGACGAAGAACGACAAGCTGTAGCGGGGTAGGGTGATGGATAGCCGCAGTGATGATGGGGATTGCGTTTCATCGACCGGGGACACTGTCATGATTAAGTTTTCAGGGTATTCTATGCATCTGAGCTTGGTTGAAACGATATCCCAGGTGGTGCTGTGGTTGTCCACAAGGACTTCGCTCCCCTTCGTAACACGAGGTTGTCCAGTCTGAAAATCGATCGTCCAATTGTCCAACGACTGCTCCCATGGTTTGTCGATAGGCCGTATCTCGATGACTGAAGTTGGCGGATTCAACCAATGAACATGACCCTCGACGAGTAGTTTAGGAAGCCCTCGCAGATCCTCCCGAGGAATCAGCTCGAAGATATCTCCATCTGTGTTTTCAGCATGAATGGCAACGGCTTTCTGTCGGGATCCAGACTTGTGATGAACGCTTCGGACCCCAAAGTGAACCTGAATAGGTTTGAGTACCTGTACTGTATAATTGAATGACGAGGCAAAAAAAACCTACATGATGCTTATGAATTGCGGTAACCGTGACAAAATCCATGCCTAGTCGGTCAGATGAAACGACCATCAAGTCGCGCTGAAAGACATGATAAGCAACTCATGCTGTGTTAGAGATCAAGATGGAAAACATACGGAACCAAAGAGCTCGCGAAATGCGGGGTCGCTTGTTATATCACTCGGTAAGTGGCCGCTAGGCTTCCCATCCACCAAAAAGGACCCGTCTACCAAGTTGATGTGTACCGTTTGCGAGCGCCTATTCACAGCCGACGCAGTTTCACATGCTATCCACCGAGAGTTTGGTGATGGCAGTGGTTCCCATCGGCGCGTACTTGGGCGATAGCCAGGCCAAATAATTGAAACAGCACGGTCAGTGCCACGATCCGTTATGTCAGCTTGGATCGCATCCCTCATGCATCCCTCGAGCATAAGAGAGAGACGACGATCTCGACTGAGGAGCACATGCGAGTACTGAATATCTGGCAACTCAGAGTCAGTTGTATTCTCAGAATTGACAGCCAGACATGCCTGAAGAAGCGGGGAGGACAGTTGTGCATATGATCATGGCGCAGGAAAGAGCAGCTTCAGTGTCCTCCGCAGAATGAAGGAGCTTGTGAACTGCGGTAGGGGCAACGTCAAACGTGCTTCGGCAGACTGCGGCCATGTCACGCAAAAACACCAGACTTTCTTCATTTGCAGGTGACATCCTCGTGTTGTATAATAGCTCACGAACCCAGTATAACGTCTTCCGGCGAACGTTTCGAAGGAGTTTGACAGCTCGCTCCGATACCTCCTGGGGTGGTTTTGAAACGAGGGCAGCTGCCAACAAGGAAATCACGGCCATTGTTCGCCCATCCGATGAACCTGCTCCAACATCGAGGAATAAGCTTTCGAGTTCTTCTAGTAGTGCGTAGCAAAATGAAGCATCTTGAAGCTCCTGGTGCCACAACAGCTCCCCAGTCCTGTCGAGCGGGCCAACTTGAGCAGAAGCTTGGGCTAATAGTAAATAGATCTCGTGGTGGCGAAAGTCCAGAGTTCTGCTGCGAAGCTCCCGCAAGATATTAAACCATTGCAGCGAACCCCCACTCCGTAGGTGTGCAAACGCAATGAATTCATGCGACGAAAGATTGAGATCACGGTCCGCTTGGTTGGCCAAGACCTCGTTAGACGTGTGGGTGGTGCTGTCAAGGTACGCTTGCAACCCCGAGTTTGCATACGGCCCACTTGGAAGCTTGTATATGGATTCGAAGTGATCTACAGAGGTCCCCTGGTAAATGTAATATAATCGGTGGTGGTGGTGTGAAAGACTCGAATACAGGACAATCGGCGAGCATCTGGAGTTAATATGAGGCTTCAGCGCGGGATTATCCTTGACTGGTAAGTCTTTGCCGTCCTGTTTGATGTTAAATTTGCTATGGAAGATGAGGGAAGTGACACAGCGCCATACGTCCAAGGACACTGGACACTGCAACTCGAATACAATAATCTTTGCATGTACCGGATCCAAAGGTAACACATCTTTGAGGTGAGCTCCGAGGTGCTGAAGATCTGGGGAGCTATCGTAGTAACGGCAAGGGAAACTATCTTTGGTGAATTCTTCCGAAAACAGGGACCATCCCATGTGCGCCCGATTGTGCCGAGCAGAGAGATACTGGTATGCACGACGCAAGCGGTGAATGCTGCTAGCACCGCGTAGAATCAACTTGGAAAGGATATCTATGGGTAACTCTGGAGAATAGTCTGGAAGAATGGGAAACTCCCTAACAACAAGCTTGTCAAGAGCGACCCAAAGCTCGATTATTGTCAAGAGCATGGTGGACGGATGATCGGGGTCATACGCATACTTCTTGGATGAGTATGTTTCCGAGGCAACCATCTGATATCGATATACCAAACGTTCAAGCCGTTCGCATGCTTGATCCGAGATTTCGATTTCGGCGCGAGAAATCCAGTCATCAAGATCCTCTCCGACAGCACGTTCAACGTCATATAACGCGACGGGGATATCGCCATGGTGCGAAGACTCCTCTGAATGGGGTATAAAGATGACAGGATCAAATAACAAGTCGAAGAGGGTGCCTCGGGGGTGACAATTGGGAGCGAAAGGAGCAAGCGAGAAATCGCGACCACGACTGGTGGAAGAGCCCGAGATGAACTTTCGAATGTGAGGAAGGGAAGCATAGATATCTTCACTTAGATTGAGCTGTGAGAGATCCCAGCGTTCGGACCCGGATTGGGTAACCAGCTCTTGCTGCCTCTGATCAAGGGTCTCTGACAGACTGGTGCACGCGTGCAATACTACATTGCAAAGCCGCGGTGAGATGAAAGAACACTTCCAGAAGCGCCGGAGGATCTTGGTTGACATCGAATGAAGCAGAATTCCGGTGAGGTTGGTGTTATTTGCATAATTTGCGAGGTGGCACATGAAGAACAGCAGGAATGTCTTATAGAGTTGATGACACAGAGGATGAAGCTCTAGAGAGGACTGGATGGCCAACTTGATGAGAAACCACAGGTGCGAGCGACACCAATCGAATGAACCGTCAGCGTTGACGATAGTGCTGCTTGGGCGTGTGTGTTTCGCAATGGTTTCTGGTTCAACGCGTTGACCGGAACCACATAACGTAGCAAGAAGCGGCTCAGTGACCCAATCAAGGAGTAAACCTGCAAGACGAGAACGGAAGTTCCCATCCTCAAACTCTTGATTGGGAATCGTAACCACCAGCCCAGGATATACGCTCTTCTGCTGCTCCCAGTCTTCTACCGGGCGTTCGGATGGATACAGCACCTCACACACCGTGCAGCGATCCTGCTTCCGAAACGTGATCCCGTAGGTGCTATCGCGATACGAAGCAGGAAATACGAGTATATCTAGATGTTGTGAGCAACGAATGCAATGGTGAACCTCAATGCACACCTCCTGGGTTCATTCCACTAAGCAGTCTGATGACAGGGGCCAGGTACAGGCCATCAGGTCGCATGAACGCCCTCAACGCCTTCTCCCTATTCCAACGCTGTGAAGGGTCGACGATGACGCACAAATTTGACAGCATGTTTGTAATGCGGGACCAGTAAGGCTTTTGGTTTTCGTTAATGTACTCGTTATAAGCGCAAGCAGCAACATGTACTGCTTGAGCGAGGGCGTAAGCATTCTTCTCCGTATAATCGTCCTTGTCGGGGCGGTAGTGCACCGGGCAAAATACGTGGTTAATGACATATTCCAAAGTTGTTCCAGGGTTGTCAGAGCAACCAGTCTCCCATGAGAAATCGGACCAAAGTTTTGCTTTCGACGAATCGTTGTCGAAAACGGACGAGAACATGAGAGTGCAGTGTGATAAGGCAAGTAGGTGATGGAGGATACAACACCAGGTCATGCAGGCCAGGCTGTGGCCGCCATCCGAGCCTCGTGGAGCTGTGAAGCACCTTCCGGGAAAGGCTTTTCCGTGACGGTGACACTATCTGTGTCACAGCCTGGCAGTCGCAGTTGTCGAAGTTCGCACCACTGTGAATTCTATGCTGAACTATTGACTTCCAGGAGCTAACGTGCTGGCTTTTTACGCATTTGACTCGGAGTGTTATGCCATAGTGATTCAAAGTTTGGGCGAGGTGAGCTGTTCAAATCAGTGGCGCGTATCATGATCGTGGTTTACGTCAATATCTGATACGACTGTCTACCCTCTAGTGAATGATCCTGCGCGTCTTCTGGCTATCGTATCCCGATTCTGCGCCGGTGTCACGTAGTGTTACTGTCCTCGAAGACAGGCGACCTTATGATCAATTGACGACCAGTAGTAGGCCCTAACTTGATGTCATATGCCCAAGAGTCCTTCGCACCATATAGTATCAGCCCGCTCGATTGCTAAACCCGCCCAGTTGCACATTAACTAAATGCCAAGGTTCATTTGATCCGACTCGTCTGGAATCGGTGGCGCGATTTTGTAACCCGTTGGCGGCTTCCAGTTCTTAATGTCCGCAGTTCAAGTTAATGTCCGAATTAAATGGACGTGTCTAGCGCTAGGACCACGGTAAGGAATTGTGCAAATGACGACAAAGCATTGACCATCGCCTCGTTCCTTGTAACCGGACTCGTCACGGTGTCCTGGCTACTTTTCTAGTGTCTTCATCCCTCTCTCCATCCTGGATGCGAGCCACTGCTGTACTCGGTTCCCGAAACACTGGATATGATTCAGGAGATGCTATAGAAGCACATATACGTGAAGGCGGAGACATCAATCCATGGGAGAGTAGCTAAAAGGTCCGGTTCGACCCCTTGCGCGATCTCTTGCTTGTTCATTCGTGGCGACCAATCCCTTTCCTGAGAGTCATCCCTGTTCTTGGGTTTTCGTGACTGGAGGTCAATCATATTTGCCGTCAATATTGTATAGCGACTCTGAGGATTGGCCGCGGCGAACGGATCATAATTTCGCCTGTGCCAAGCATGGAATCAGGGTGATAAGATAGTTCCCCATTCGGCCAACGTCAGTTTGACCCTCTTCTCTGTCGTCCAACTTCCCGATTTACGACCTCCCCTCTGATGGCGTGATCACATGCAATTCGTCGGAATCGAAAATATCGTCATCTATATAATACCTCTCAACCAAGTGCCCGCCATCTGACTGTGAACTCTTATCATCATGGCCGGCCTCAACAGGTGGGTTCAATTCCTGTCGCAGTTCACGTAGAACATTGAACATTGCATCGACAGACAACTAGAATTCGAGACCTTGCAGCTCCACGCTGGTCAGGAGCCTGATCCCACCACGCACGCACGCGCCGTTCCCATCTACGCCTCCACCAGTTTCGTCTTCAACGATTCTGCGGTAAGCTCTGTCTTTGATACTCAGTGTTCCCAAGCGATTAGGGGCTCATGTGGCGACCTCTAGCATGGCGCCGATCTCTTTGGATTGAAGTACGTCGATAACGTCATCGAACACGTTCTCAGGCTGACCTTCGCTCCCACAGGACGTTTGGTCACATCTACTCTCGCATTGGAAACCCTACTGTCGTGCGTATAATTATTTAACCCCTTATCAAGGCCCCTCTTCACGGGTCCGATTTCCTGGTGCAGGATGTCTTTGAGAACCGCGTTGCTGCGCTTGAGGGTGGGGCGGCCGCCGTAGCGACGGCGTCCGGTCAGTCTGCGCAATTCCTTGCCATTTCCACGCTTGCAGATGCGGGGGATAATATCATCTCGACGTAAGTCCGTAGTCACGTGTCGACTGTCTCGCGGTGTTTCAATGCAACCCCATATTCTAGGTCATACCTCTACGGCGGGGTAATGTTATCTTTGATCTGACTTTGAGACGTACTAACGGATCCACCCATAAGACGTACAACCAGTTCAAAGGTTTGAATCTGTGCATCCACTGGCGACTTGTATTTACTGATATTACAGTGACGTTCAAGAAATATGGTATCGGCGTCAAGTTTGTCAACGGAGATGACCCGAAGGACTTTGAAGCTGCCATCGACGAGAAAACGAAAGCAATCTTTGTCGAGAGTATTGGTAACCCCAAGTACAACGTTGCACCAATTCCAGAGCTCGCCAAGGTATGCAGACTACTGCTGAGAATATCCTCCGAAAATGACGTTCTGTGGTGGTATCAAATAGATCGCTCACGACAATGGCATCCCATTGATAGTCGACAATACCTTTGGAATGGGAGGGTATCTCCTCCGGCCGATCTCGCTCGGAGCGGATATTATTGGTAAGTCGTCCGATTTTAACAATATTACAATTTTCCCGACACTTTGATAGTACACAGCGCCACCAAATGGATTGGCGGTCACGGAACCACGATTGCTGGGGTCGTTGTTGACTCTGGTGTGTGCATTCTTTGTCCCACTGGCCATTTCACTGATCCTCGTTCCAGGCAAGTTTGACTGGGCTCGCAGCGGCAAATTCCCTTCGTTCACGTCCCCTGCGGAGGGTTATCACGGGTTGGTCTTCAGCGAGACGTTTGGATCGATTGCATTTGCAGTCAAGCTTCGCGTGGAACTCTTGCGCGATGTGGGACCTGCATTGAATCCTTTCGGAGCCTTCCTCCTAATCCAAGGTCTCGAGACACTGAGTCTTCGCGGTCAGAGACACTGCGATAACGCGTTGGCACTCGCGACGTACGTTCCTTCTCCGCATGCCTTTAACACTTCAGCTCATAACCACACTTCAGCTGGCTCCAAAAACACCCCAAGGTTGCATGGGTCTCCTATTTAGGTCTTGAGAGCCATCCGTACCATGAACGCGCCAAGAAACTCCTCCGTGCCAATGCGTACGGTGGCGTGTTGAGTTTTGGTATCAAGGGCGGCCAAGACGTTGCGAGCCAAGCAGTGGACGCTCTCAGACTCGCGAGCAACCTCGCGAACGTGGGAGACGCCAAGACGCTCGTGATCCATCCCGCCTCGACAACGCACGAGCAGTTGACCGAAGAAGAGAGATTGACGGCAGGCGTGACGCTAGATTTGATTCGGGTCTGTATCTCTCATGTGTCCGGCGTGTCCCGTGCTCATATTGAGGACCGCAGGTCGCTGTTGGAATCGAACACATCAACGACATCATTGCGGACTTTGAGCAGGCACTGAAAGCCGTGCCTTGATATGTACATTGCCAGTGTTATTTGTTGTTGTATGGGTTGAAGGTAAATGAATCATATTGTAGGAGGGGTTCGAATACCCTCGAGTCATACCGGTAGTATCAATGTGGGCTGTGAGTAACCCGTAGTTCTCATGGCTCGAGACAGCTGTACTGAGTTGTAACTCATGCCCCCAAAACCTGGATGCTCTCGCATTGGTAAGACACGCGTCAGCGGATGGCTGGTGACTTAAGGTCAAAACAAGCATACGATGTTGGAACGAATCTGCTTGCCGGAAACTAAAAGCACGCAGTGTGGCACTGACGAGTCAAATGCGCTCAGCGTCAAAAACACTGCTACTGTATGACGAATCCATCTCAGTGAATAGTACCGCCAAATAGAAGCCAAGAGGTATGAGGCTTTTCCACGCTGACTGGACTCACCACCGTCGATGACTCGGCGTTGACCATAAGAGCACAGAGTGGTTCAAGACCAATTACTGACGGCCTCAATTTAGACGATCTATCTGGATGGGATGAAGTCTTCAAGGGGGCGAGTCAATACCAAGGCCTGGTACATCATAGTCATGCGCGGGCAGGATGCACCGAACAGTGAAACAGAAACTCACTCCTCATCCAAGAGGTCCGCTGCCTGCCGAACGTGGCCTCGAAGATGATCGATGATCCATCGTCAATAGCCTTTTGAAATTTGGCGGAGAACGGAACCGTATTGGATGATGACAG
The DNA here is from genome assembly GCA_038091235.1 of Tylopilus rubrobrunneus. Classification (NCBI taxonomy): domain Eukaryota; kingdom Fungi; phylum Basidiomycota; class Agaricomycetes; order Boletales; family Boletaceae; genus Tylopilus; species Tylopilus rubrobrunneus. Next base: position 2,003 of record JBBPOC010000577.1, on the reverse strand, counting down.
TGGCTATGCTCTGACTTTGGCCTGGTTTGTTCAGTCCACAATGGACTTGAGGATGGCCTTCGGCTGCTGACATCCCTGAGTTGCTAGCGCTATTATTACCCATTGCACACACCATCGTGCGGACACATGAGGCTTTTCAATCGAATTTCGCTAACCGCCTTACGAAGGGGGCGAAACGCGATCAAGGGTGAAGCATGATCGGTGTTCTGTTCATCCTGAGCGGTAACTTTCGTACGCCCCTCCGAATCTCGTCGCTAGCCTCCTACTCACAACCTGACGCCCAGTCGGGGCTCCGATTTCGAGGCGTATATCAGACACGGTCGCGCGGCGCGCCAAGGCGTGTGGATCCCCGACGACCGCCTTTGCGCGGTGTGGCTCGGAGGCCTCGTCCCCGTCCCCGTCTCCATCACGCTCGTGGGGCTCGTGACGACCTACGTCGACGGGACCCTCGGGCTGATGATCAACCTCATCTGCCTCTTCGCCCGCAGCGTCGGCGTGAGCCCTCTTTTTTTTCGTCTCTACGCATCGGGTTTCCTGACCGCCGACCCTGTCTTTGTCTAGACGAACATGGTTCCCACTCCGACCGCGGGCGTATCCCGTCGACGTCACGCCCGCTCGGAGCGCCGAGGTCATGGCCCCATGCCGTACGTCCCCTCCCCTCCCCTCCTTGATCCACACGCGCGTCCCCCTCGATGACCGCGCACGGCGTTTGTCCAGGGCTCTCCGACCACTGCTGCTCGCGCCCGTCTCCGTCCTGTTCATACCCACCATGCAAGTGATCGGCGCCGCGACGCCCGACGTGCTCCTCGCCCTGTTCGGATACGCGCACGTGCGCTCGCGCTCTCCTTCCCTCGTTGCGTCGTTGACGTGCCCCCAAGGTTCATGATACGCTACGGCAACTTGAAGGAGATGCGCGCCTACATCGACGTGGGATACCGGCACGGAGATGCCCGAAATAATAGTAGACTAGAATTTAGATTGCGCGCCCGTTTCACTCTTGTTTCACTTGGTGTTTGTCTTGTCGCCTTGGTTTCTAGGGCGCGCATGGTTGTACGTGAATGCCAGTGAAACGGGGCGCGGAGAAACTACTTCGCAGACCTATGGTGCCTGAGACATTGCTGCTACATTGACAAGCTCCGCATCACACCAGTCCGGGCGACAAAGCTGAACCCCCGCCTAGCAGCGACCAGTTATGCTCAGCATCAATCCATTGTTGAGACACATGTAGGGTAAAGGGAACATCGAAAAAGGAGAGAAAAACAATTCAACTAAACGAGCGTTCAAGGACATAAACTAGGTAACAGACAACAAGGAACGAAGTCCAAGCATCAACTGCCGAGACGGGAGCCGAAATAGAAACGAGCGTCAGCAAGGCGGGGTATACGCAACCATGTGGTTTTCTCCGATGAAGAAAAAATATACGCCAACTCGGCAAGATACTGCGGGCCGCCAGGCGATGCTTACCGTCTGGCACTTCCACGACCATAGCCAGCTTGGAGGTTGTCGAGTTCTGCCTCCAGCTGTTTGATGGCGCTGTGAGCCATTTCCAGGTCCTTGTTGAGGCGGTCGCGCTCTGCAATGAGCTGTGGACAGTAAGATCAGCCGAGCTCGTCGGAGAGAGATTGTACACACATGTTGTTCCCATTGCCTGAAACGTGCCTCCTCGGACTTGACCTGCTCGGTGAAGCGTTTGCGGAGTGACTCCTCTTCCTCCTTGAACTTGGGATTATCCACCTTCTTGACCTTTGGCTCGCCGAACTTCCTCGTCTCCATTTGTTGTTGCCTGTAGTTTTCGTAGTGGAGGTCTTCGGTCGTCGAGATCAAGTCCAACATGTGAGTTCGGATAAGAAGCGCGCGCAACTTGCGGAAGTCGCAGTGGTTCTCGTTCTCAACCTCGGCAACACCCCAGAGGTACTCACGACCCTTGACGACACGCCCATCAGGGGTCTGAACGTCCTCTGTCGAACCAATGATAGAAAATGGCATAGCCTCAGTAAGCATAC
>JBBPOC010000576.1:0-15618 GCA_038091235.1 Tylopilus rubrobrunneus | reverse complement strand
ATACGATATCAGCAGTTACAAGACAATAAATCAGTGAGTTAACAGCATGCTGCAGCTTCGGAAACCTGTCCTGAACACAGCTCACACCCACTGAGAACTTCGAGCCTGAGCGGCGCCCGTGATATACTCCTCCTGGTCCTCGTTGGAGAGCTCTTCCAGTGTCAGCCGCTTCGTTTCAGGAATCAATAACGTCGAGAGGGCACCCGTCATCATGACGAATGAAAGCACCTCGAGCCTACGAGGTGATACGTCAACGAAAATAGATATACAAGAAAGAGTGATAACGCGCTGCGCGCAAGACTTACATCACGTTCACATTTCCCGTAGCGGTGAACACGACCTGTGCGATCACTGCGCCGAATTTACCAGATGCTGCAGAGATACCGTGTGCAGTGGAACGATAGCGAGTGGGAAAAACCTCTCCTGGGATAATAAAGGTTGTAGTGTTGGGGCCAAAATTTTGGAAGAAATTGGCGAGGCAGTAGAAGACCATCAATGGGGTACCCTGGAGATGACTATATCCAAAGCCTGTGCAAGACCGTTAAGATTCAATGGTTCGTGCGGCATGCGCGAAGTCATGGTAGACGTACCCATTATCCAAAACAAAATGGTGAGAATGACAAATCCCATGAGCTGGATCGGCTTGCGTCCCCAGACATCTATGAGCAAGAAAGACGCGCCAAACCCAGGTATATAACCGGCAAGAACTAAAACGATGTTTCCAACGCAGAGATGGAATAAAGTCATGTAGGCATCATCGGATGATTCGTCGCGGTAAATTGACTGTGCGATCAGGGTACTACTGTCGAGGGTAAGAATGTAGAACGCGATCTAAATAAGGGTCAACTCGAGACACGAGCAATATCACTTCACGACAGACTCACGTCAAGTGCAAACCATGAGTACGCCGTCCCAATGAGAACCTTTAAATTTTCCCATTTTGAGAAGTGGCGGATGAAGTCGTTCCTGGATGCGCGAGGGGCAGTAACGCGTGGTTCGTCGAACATATCACGGTTGATGTAGACACTGTACGGCTTGCTTGACAGCGCGTTCCTAATATCACGGGCCGCTCTATGAACTTTACGTTCGATATCCATCGTGAAACGAGGTGTCTCTGGGATGGTGAGACGGAAGCAAAGCGCAATCGCTGCAGGAATGCATCCAAGGCCGATGAGGAGTCGCCAAGTATAGTCAATCACCTCAGGGGACCGATCAATGTCGACTTGGAAGGCGGCCACGACAACGAGTCCGACGAGAGATGCAGCTGACAGGGGGTCAATGGAAGAAGGACAAGGAAGCCCAAAACATACCTAGTTGACCCCAACCTTGACAGGCAAAGACGGCTGTCATCAAACGGCCACGAGTTCGGGTGGAAGCGAACTCGGACGTGATGACAGCACTCATGGGATAGTCCCCGCCGACGCCGATTCCAAGCTAGTCGGCTGGGGTTCAGTATTCCACCAGCTCTAAAGACTTCAAAATACTTACAATGAATCGCCATACGATGAGGGTGTACACGATGTTTAAGGCAGGTCCTTCACCAGATACGGCCTGTGCAAATGTAGCAACGATCATGATGACGAGTTCGACACCATCTGAGCTAGCGATCAGAGGCACACACGCAACGTATTGGATTTCATCACTCACACATCCGTTTCCGACCAACGACATCCGCGAGCCATCCAAACGCGAGCTGTCCAAATAAATTACCAACAGGAGCAGCGACTTTGAGACCCGCAGATTGCCACTTCGTGAGCGCACCTGTTAAAACAAGATGTCAGGGTTATCAGGGATAAGGAGGGATGGGCGTACGGAGATTGGTGTTCGGGTCCACGTCAGTGCCATAGACAAAACCAATCATGGTCACAGCGATGCTAATGGCGAATATGTCATAGCTAAAACCCAAAAAAACAACCTCAGGAAGAGATACTACGGAAGAGATCAAACGGACTTACGCATCCGTGAAAAAACCAGCACCTGCTACCAAACCAATCTTGACATGAAATAGACTAAGGGCGGCATGTCAAAATAGACGATAATTGGCAACTAGAGATGAGGGACGTACGAGAAGGGGGCATCGTCGATCTCTGCCAAAGCTGAACGCCGGCGCTCATTGAGGAAGACTACTTCATAACGGCCCTCGCTTTTCTGCCGGTCAGAACTCGAGGGGCCCTCACAGAGACACTCTGTGTCGCCAATCATTCAGTGGGGATCGCCAGTGTGAGATGAGAATAGAGACTGAAGGCAAACGCCACGCTGGCATTTGCACAGCGCATTTTATCCCTTTGGCGAAAATTCGCCGGAACCAGTGTTACGACGACCTCTCACATCCTGCCGTTATTGGTGTACCTCATCTGCACGTTCGAGATGGGCGCCAACTCAGATATGGCTGAGTCGACGTTCCGTAGCTCAGTCAAGCCGATCTCTCGCCATTGTCGACACGCAGCCTCAGCGTTGAGACCTACTGGACATCAAGAGCGGGGTGTCATCCAAGGCACAGCACGAAGTCACCGATCAACGCACCCAGCTTCCATTATTTTGTTTGGCAACCTCTTCAACTTTAAAAGGATATTGACATAGCCACCCGCAGGTGATACCACCAAAATTAGCTCGCTCGCGCCAGCATCGACTTTGGCCGCTCATGCCACCCCCCTTAGCTGCACCATCAACGTTCGCCCAGGCAGGCACAGGAATGAAGTCTGGAGTGAACGGCCTTGGTATGCAACATCTGACACCGTTTTACCAGGTTCAGGGTCCCATGAGAGGCGTAGTGTCTGTGGGACACACTATCACTTGGCAATGCCGCAGCCTGACATTCGACTGAGAGGTGTCATCGTTGCAGGCTGGCCATTGTCAAGCAACAGAAAAAGGCATCTGTAGCCCAAAACTATGATCGTGTTTCAACACATGATTGATCCTGGGTGATTCTTTGTGGTCACACGCAAACCAATAAAGGCAAGTCAATTCAACTCTATATTTGCAGCGGACAGTACCGAATGGTACTAGGACGTACTGTCATGGGCATTAAAAACAGCAAGGTGGTCTACGGTGGAAGAACAGTAACTTGAAATAAAAGCATATACGTCTGGGAATAATGAACCATATACATGAATGCCCACAGCCTAACATTGAAAAGTCTACATTCAAGTCTGCAGGATACACCAACAGATGACAAAGGTTGGAGCACCTAGCAGGAACTGCAGGCCATGGTCCAAGGCAGACCCAGATGGCATTTGAGCACTTGACTACCAAACATCGACATGGAACCGGAGTTGAGAGCACAACAGCTCCCACAATCTTCATCTAAACACGTAGATCTGATCAGGCAGCTTTTGTAGCTGACCTCGCTCTTATGGTCCCCAAAAATAACTTGATATGGTCCAATTATTGGTATGATCAGATACCGTCCTCAGCAGCTGAAATGTTTACTGCTTGCCAAGTAACTTTTCTAGCTCAACTAAGCAAGCGGTACAACCGTCCCTTGAGCCATGGCCGTACCCGTGATATACCCCACCTGGTCCTCATTGGAGAGATCTTCCAACGTCCGATTCTTGGTCTCGGGAATTAATAACGTTGAAAACACGCCGGTCATCATCACGAATGAAAGCACCTCCAGCCTACGACAATATCGTGACACGTCAAACAAGGGAGATGACACGACGCACACAGGACGTACATCAGGTTCACACTACCCGTAGTTGCGAAGACGAGTTGTGAGATCACTGCCCCAAATTTACCAGACGCTGCCGAAATTCCGTGTGCAGTAGCCCGGTAGCGGGTCGGGAAGACTTCTCCCGGAACGATAAAGGTGGTGGTATTGGGCCCAAAATTTTGGAAGAAGTTTGCGAGACAGAAAAGCCCCATCAATGTGTTCCCCTGGAGATGGTTGTATCCAAAACCTGGGCAGGGTCGTTAGACTTTATCCCTGACGCGGGAAGCTACTGTAGACAGACCCATCGTCCAAAACAGAATGGTGAGAATAACGAATCCCATGAGCTGAATCGGCTTGCGTCCCCACACGTCTATGAGGCAAAAGGACGCGCCAAACCCGGGGATATAGCCGGCGAGAATCAAAATGATATTCCCGATGCAGAGTTGCATTAAACTCGTAAAAGCATCATTGGAAGTATTGTTGCGATAAATGGATTGCGAAATGAGAGTGCTGCTGTCTAGTGTGAGAATATAGAAGGCAACCTAAACACCAGTCAGAATACGACTCGAACAAACACACTGAGCCTATACGACTGACATCAAGCGCAAACCACGAGTATGCCGTTCCGAATAGCACCTTGAAATTTTCTCGCTTTGAGAAATAGACGATAAAGTCATTCCTGGAGGCGCGAGGGACAACAATACGAGGTCCATCCGTGCTACTCCCGCGGGAGTAGACGGAGTATGTTCTGCTTGCGAGGACGCTTGAAATATCGCTGGCTGCGCGGTTAAGGAGTCGGTCGACATCCATGGTGAAACGGGGTGTTTCTGGAATGGTGAGACGGAAGTAGAGAGCGATCACTGCAGGAACGCATCCAAGTCCAATGAGAAGCCGCCATGTGTAGTCGACCAACTCAGGTGAGCCATGGATGGCATCTTTAAAGGCGACGACCACAACGAGTCCGACAAGTGATGCGGCTAGCGAGCCAATCAATACATGAACAATAACATGGAAGCCCTAGACGTACTGAGCTGACCCCAACCCTGACATGCAAAGACGGCCGTCATCAAACGTCCACGAGTTCGAGTGGATGCAAACTCAGACGTGATGACAGCACTCAAGGGGTAATCACCCCCGACGCCAACCCCAAGCTGGTTGGGTTGATGTCAGTAATTCCAAAAACATTAAGAAAGAGAGTCTGAGATACTTACAATGAAGCGCCATACGATGAGGATGGCCACAATGTTCAAAACAGGGCCCTGGCCGGAGACGGCTTGTCCAAAGGTGGCGACGATCATGATTATGAGCTCTATACCATCTTGATATGAAAGCATTCAGAGGTGCATGGACAACGCATCGAGTTTCGTCACTCACACATACGCTTACGACCAAGTAGATCCGCAAGCCATCCGAACAAGAGTTGTCCTACCAAATTCCCGACAGGAGTGGCCATTTTGAGACCCGCGGTTTGCCACAGCGTGAGTTGCCCTGTATAGCGATATCCGTTGGGTCCATCCGAACAAGAAGGCAGCGGGTGAGCGTACGTAGACCATTCTGATTGAGATCAGTGCCATAGACCATGCCTATCATAGTCGCGCCGATGACAATGGCGAAAATATCATAACTAGCAGACGATTAACCACATGAAGCGCTACCGCCAAGAAAGTCAAATGGACTTACGCGTCCGTAAAGAAACCGACGCCCGCGACCAAAGCAATCTTGACATGAAAATAACTGAGCGGTAGCGCGTCAAACAAACGTGAGGCTGCAATCGGAGACGAGAGACGCACGAGAAGCCCGCATCGTCAATATCGGCCAAGACGGATTGCCGGCGCCGATTGAGGGACGCAACTCCTTGCGTCCCGGGACTGGGAGGTTGTCCCAAGTGATCGTTCATCCGGAGAGATCACTAAAGTGAAATAAGGAAGGAGAGCGCAAATGCACTGTCTGCCTGTTCTGCAAAAGGCATTTTAACCCTTGGTTATACGTCAACAGCTGGATCAACACTGGACCCCTGCCGCGCCCGTAAAGCCGCGCAAACCCTGCCAGCAACAATGATTGATGTACCTTCTTCCCGGAATGGGCGTGCGGCGACATGGCTGGGATGGCGTCCTCCAGCCCCTTGCTTGGGTGGGCTGTTGAGGAAGAAAATTTTTCGCCTCAGCCACCAGCCAGGAAGCCCAAGTATGGCGACGAGTCATTTAAGTACGTACAATGCAGAGGAAGGTCGCCAATCAGCAAATTCTTTGAGGCGTCCAATCCTTCGTCTGGGAGGCCTTAAAACCTGAAAATGGATATCATTGACACAGCGACCTACACAGCAAATACGTACTCGGCCGTGTATATTGCCTCACTCGAAGGGCATAGTCCCGGTGACAAAGCTGAGCGTGTGATATCAGGTTCAGGCAGTGACAGGAGGCAAGGGCAGACCAGGTCTTGGCACAATTTGAAACCCAATCGGGGCCGTGACTGCGAATGTGACACTGGGACGAGAGCACGCTAAATACAGCTTCATATTCTATGGCCCTACGGGCACTCCTGGACCCGCAAGCCTTCATATCACCCCCATGTTTACATTGTACCCGGGGCAGAATCATAGCAGTATACTCGCGTCGTTATGATCACCGTGAGAAAAACACCCAACCACCGTAATCAGCGTGACATTCGGATGTTAGGAATTACTTGTTATGGTGCGTGACTGAGGCCTTACAATTTCGAACGACAGACCGGAACTCAAAGCGCAACAAGAGTGGCATGGTGAGAAAAACGAATGTGCCTCCGAACTCACTATCGATCTAAACAAACGACAAGCCCACTACATGTAATACGGTACTCCTCTGGCAATCGTACAGACGTTGCAACGTAGAACATTGCGCGCTGAACGCTCGAGCCCCATCAAATTGACCGGCGGAGCGCTACGTTTTCCCTTGCTTTGTTACACAAGAAATATCCATTATCGAGGTTCAAACCTCTACAAGTGGTGTCCCCGGCGCTCAAGTTCCAGTTGCTAATCGGGAAACGAGCAGTAGCTCAAATCCCACTGACATTGAAGTTTACTTCTGTCTGTCTAAATCTTCCGCGCTCGATTGAGCAGGCGTGTTGCCCGGCATGGGTTGCATATTCGTGCCAGGCCCCTCCGTGCCCTCTGTGAAGAGGTCTTCCAGCTTTTTGTTCTTCGTCTCGGGAATCAACCATGTCGAAAAGGCACCCGTCATCATAACGAACGAAAGGACCTCCAGCCTAGAACAATAAGGTGACGTGTCAATGAAAAAAGGTAAAAGATAACGAGAGGTGCGAAAGACTTGCATTATGTTCACATTATCCGTCGCGGTGAACATGAGCTGGGCGATCACTGCGCCTAATTTACCAGACGCGGCTGCAATCCCGTGTGCAGTAGCGCGGTAGCGAGTAGGAAATAATTCCGCAGGAACGATGAAGGTGGTTGTGTTTGGGCCAAAGTTTAGGAAGAAATTGGCGATGCAGTAGAGAGCGAACAAGGGTTTACCCTGGATGCTGTTATAACCAAAACCTGCGCCGCGTCAATAAGCCCCGTCCTAGACGCGGGAAACACAAGTAGACGTACCTATTATCCAGAAAAGAATGGTAAGAACGATGAAGCCCATAAGCTGGATGGGCCATCGCCCCCAGCGATCTATCACCAGAAAGCACACGATAAACCCAGGAATATAGCCAGCGAGGACCAAAACGATGTTCCAAACACAGAGTTGGAACAGATTGTGGTAAGCGTCGTTCAATACTTGGTTGCGTTGGATAATTTGCAAACTTAGGCTACTATTGTCGAGCGTGAGGATGTAAAATGCAACCTAAACATAAATCAGCGCGCGAAATGAATAAGATCATTCCCTATTTCACATACATCAAGGGCAAACCACGAGTAAGCTACCCCGAATAAAAGCTTCAAATTCTTCCGCTGTGAGAAATAAGTGAAAAAGTTGTCCCTAGATCCACGATGGGGTGTATCGCGCGGGTCGTGCACCACACCACGGTTGCGGTAGAAACCAAACGTCCTGACGCTGTCTCCATGCGATATGATGTCGTCAATGTCACTCTGTCCACGACCAATTTGGCGAAGGACATCCATCACGAAACGAGGGCTTTCGGAAATGGTGAAACGGAAATAAAGAGCGATCACCGCAGGAACACATCCAAGTCCGATTAGAATCCGCCAAGTATAGTCAATCAGCTGGGGAGAGTCATTAATGACGTCTTTCAAAGCGACCACGACCACGAGTGCGACGAGAGACGCAACTGACGAACGGTAAACGTGAGACAAAGTCATCGAAGTCGTAGACGCACTGAGTTGACCCCATCCCTGACATGCAAATACGGACGTCATGACTCTGCCACGGATTTCGGTGGCAGCGAACTCGGATGCGATGACAGCGCTCGTGGGGTAATCGGCCCCAATGCCGACTCCCAGCTAGTTGGCTCGACTTAGTATTTACACAAATTATGGGAGGAAATCCCGAGACGCTCACAATGAGCCGCCATACGATGAGAATAGAGACAATGTCGATGACAGGTCCCTGGCTAGAGACGGCTTGTCCAAAGGTGGCGACAATTATGATGATAAGTTCGATGCCGTCTACCAGCAGGACTCAGATGTGCACATTCAATGCGCCAGGCTTCATTACTCACACATTCGCTTGCGACCATAGGTATCAGCCAGCCATCCAAACAGGAGCTGTCCAATGATGCTTCCGCCAAGGGTGGACACTTTGAGACCCGCACTTTGCCATTTAGTGAGTTGCCCTGTCCGAATTATAATCGAGATTTGTACGACCCAAGAAAAGACAGCGGGGGGTGCGTACGGAGATTAGTACTCGGGTTCACTTCAGAGCCGTAGACAAGGCCGATCATCGTCTCAGCAATGATAATCGCGAATATGTCATAACTAAAGAAGAAACGGCCTCGTCAGCCGATAAAGTCTCCGTGAAGCTTTGAACGGACTTACGCATCTGTGAAAAAGCCAGCGCCCGCTACCAAAGCATTCTTGATATGATGGAGACTAAGAGGAACATGTCAAAAACGGGGAACGACAACGAGAGATGAGCGGCGAACGAGAATGGTGCATCATCAAGGCGCCCCAAGGCTTCTAGCTTGCGGGAATCGAGAGACCCAATCCGAGCAGACAGCGCCACAGGACCGTCAGATTGTCTCTGCTCATCGCGAGCGCTCATTTGGTAGAGATCAAGTGAATGTGAATGAGCACAGAGAGTGAGGGGCTACGTCACGCCGTGAAAAAAAACAAACAAACCAGGGCATTTATCCATCCAGCGATCACACAGTTTTACACTGCATCGGGTGAGACGCCGTGGCACTGTACATTTGCTAAGAGGAGCCTAGGCCACCTTCCCTGAAAAGGACAAATATGTACTAGCCTACCTTGCCCACGTTCGAACGATGACATACTGCAGCCTATAGCCTAGGCCCGGCTACTAGGGCTGAGTTCGGCTGGTCCTTCGGTGGGAAATTTTGTGATGCTTCCAGGCCGCCGCCGCATCTGCGAGAGCAACAATAACGTACTCATTCAACGACACTTTCATGAGCCTATAAGCGACTCTAAAAAAGGGTAAGCGACGATTTGGTCACCATAATGGCCCGCCTAAACTATGTGGGGAGAGGCACTTGCCACTCAGGCACAGTGACGACTCGATGATCATTGGTGACCAGCGGCCCTCCCGTTTTTTTTAGCTGTACAGCCTTGAAGCTAAAAGTGTGCGTTATTCCACAGCAGCTATCTCAGCAAGTACGTACGATGTGATTTTGGCTGGCTTGCTTGCCATCGGCTCATTATGACATAGGATCCATTCTGCCCGACCTTTCTAGTTGTGGGAACAAGGTTGGCGAGTCAATTCAACTATCTCGTCGCGAATACAACAAGTACGCTAGACAGAAACAACAGTTGTCATATCGGTAAAAATAAAACTCAAAGCGCAACAAGACAAACCTCGATGTAACAAAGGCATGGAAAAGGGTTACAGTGCAGAAAAGGATTACAGTGTAACGCATTACCTTGACACATCAAACAACAGGGATAAGAAAAACATGAAGAGCGTACACAGCCTAATAACGACAAGCGTACATTTGAGTGCATGGGATATCTTGCACGCGTATGAGGTGAATAATAAGGGTTGACTGGAGGAGACAGTAAGGGGAAACAAAGAGGACTGGGCCAACTTCGGTCGCAGGTATAGAAGTCGGACAGGCACTTGTGGGACTCAGAAGACGATTCCCTGAAAGGCGCGCGCCAAGACTAATTGCCAATTAAAGGGTCGGCGAGCGGCAGAATTAACATGATAACAACTCACACTGATGTTCTTCTACCAAGGTAGCCAAAACGTTAATGAAGAGGAAGCGAGGGGCCAACCAGGCCTCGTCCCCTCGACAAGAGAACAGAAAGCGTCAGCGGGGACAGTACCAGTGAGATGGACGGCTGGGCAAGTAACAAATTACAAGGTCCCCAAGGTCCCCGCTAATGCCCCTTGCCACTAGCGCCACCGCCTCTCAGTTACGCCGGCAGCGGCATTACATGCCTCACAGACCCGTACCCGGTGGGTTCCATAATGCTCTTTCCGTGACTTGCGGACCCAGTCGAATTCTGTTGCGTTCCTATCACCTGGTTCACATTCATCAGGGTAGCGGACACCTGAACGACGACCTAAATTGCGGAACATGTCACGAAGACCCTCGTAGTCAGGAAGATCGGTAAAGGAGAGGGACAGGGCATAAGTTAGCAGGAGTGTGAATTCAACTGGCAGGGTAGCAGTCATGGGAATTGTGGGTGGCGGTAGGTAGGGATCAGGGTCTTGATGGGCGTCGGGATGGTATGAAGCAGACGATTGTTTGCGGTGACAGGAACGGCGCAATGGAGAGGGCGTAACAGGTTCGGGAGAGCGGGGTCGCGAACAGGAGCGTAGGGGGGTGCGGGGGTGTGAACGTGCACGAAGACGACGTGGGGTCGCACAAACGGTGAATGGGGATAGAGGTCGAGATGTTTCGACAAATGAAGGCATTTCATCATGTTCAAGGCTCCCTTCTAGATGTGTGGTATCTTGTATCTCTTGATGTGGCCGTTCGTCCTTTTCCAACTGGGATTGATAGATACGATCTGGTGATAATTCGGGTAGCAGAGGTCTGAGGGCGTCTAATTTGGCTTGTAAAATAAGCTCCCATGTTTGCGCGACAGTGGGTGCTCGTAGTTTCCGCCAAGGTAAGGTCCCACGGAGAAAGTAAATGAGCATATATGCTAGTGACTCCAAGTCATCGCGACGCGCGCATTCTGTGGGCGCATCAGTGTGACATCAACCACCAGTGGGTGAGACGCACCAACGCCACGATGCGCATTCAAGCTGGCAAAGAGACTTGTTCCCACGCCATGCCTGCCTTCCTGCTTGTACGCAAGATGTTCGCCTGTTCTTGAATCCCTGAAGCGACGCGCGAGACCAAAGTCGATGACATTCACAATGGACGCGGTTGATGAGGATGGCTGGCCCATGACAAAATTAGCAGGCTTTACGTCTCTGTGCACGAAGGAACGGGAATGAATAAACTCTAAACGAGATATCTAGGCAACGAGAAATGAACGCGGGTAGAGAGGAAGAAGTCACGTTAATATGAGCATGTAAGCGGGGACGCAAAAAAAGACACACGAGTTGATCTGCGAGGAGCAGGACGGTCTTGAGAGAGAAATGTCGGTTGCAGACCTTGAAGAGATCCTCTAAGGACGGGCCGAGTAGATCTATGACCATGACGTTATAGTCGCCTTGCTTGCCAGAGTACATGATCCAGGGTACGCCTGGACCGCCCATGAGAGACTTGTATACTTTTGACTCTTGACGGAGAGGGGATGTGAGGGAACGTGGAATGGCTGGCTCGAGCTTGATAGCGACTTCTTTGCCCGCTATGGTGTGGACTCCGAGGAAGACGGAGCCTGTGGGTTAAATGAGGGGGCCGACGACGTGCGCACGGACCAGACACGCACCACAGCCGCCGTTGGCGATTTCTTCCTCGAGTCTATACTTTCCGCCAAACGTGACGTCCATGCGGCGAGACTTGGTGGCAGAGGGCGACTCGACTTCAACAGTTTGTGTTTTCTCGTTCAGTTGCACCTTATGTAATCAACACGTTGCACGTGATCGCGTGTTATGCCATTTTTGGATATTTCTTCTCATCACAGCTCGACTGGGCAGGTCCCCATTTCCAGTGCTGCTGGGCACGTTTACTAAGGGCATGCTCAACAGGAGGCTTCTATCACCATCGCTGTGTGAGTGAAGTAACACAGGATGACACAGGAAATCCGCAGCAAGTCATTTTAAATTTTCGATCTGTAGAGGCGCATCAGTGGCGCACTGCCAGTGGATCGATGAGCATCTATGTTTATCATACAACTCAAATCAGACAGGGTTAGGCCCTTCCTTGACTCCTCAAGAGCTCCAGCTGGTCCAACGCGGCTCTCTGGAATTCTTGGTAATTCCATACCCCCGTATTCTCCTCTCCGTGGGTGACCCAGCCGAGCGCGGCAGCAGTCAGCCATGCCACACGCAAAAACACGCTCCCGTCCAGGTATGCATACTCAGGATTCACCTCAACACCGTCCTTGTACAGCGACTCCAGAACAAATCCAGCTTGCCTGTGCCCATACAGCACGTTGAAGTGCGCTAGCGCCCGCTGCACTTTGCACAGGTGCTCGTTGGGGTGCACGAGGGCATCGGCGAGGATGGAATACCATGGATTCGCATTCGTGGCATAGGGGGACGTCGGAGAAGGGAGTGCACAGGCCGAAGGGGTTGGCTGGGGGCCTGGAAGCATGTTGGAATACTTGGAGGATGGTGCCTTAGGAAGTGGCGGGAGTGGCTCGGAGGTAAGTTCTTTCAAGGCGAAACCCGGTCGACCACGAACAAGCCACCAGGTGATGCTCGTCAAAAAGTGTGCCCTGAGCAGCTTCGTCTGTGACGAGCGTGACAGGTGTGCACAGATCGAGGGAATGAACAAGACCGATGTCACGATATGTGCACTAACGGAACAGTCAGATATACCACCACGCGCGTATATGACTGCACGTACGTGAAAAAGTCAGCGCCATATTCGGCCTCGTTGCCACCCCAGCTTCCAGCGCCATACATCAGCGTTGCGGCCCAGACCAGCTCCTCAACACGTTCCTCCAAATCTTCTTCGCTTTGGATGTCACAATCCCACATCTCACCGTATTTGTTGATCACCTCGCCATGCGACTCGAGCATGGCAGCATACTCATGCTTGTCAAGCACTTTTGATCCAAAACGAGGATCGCGGAGCATAAGTGACAAAATGTTCAATGCCCGTAGGCGCGAACCAGGCTTCGGCATCCACTCTGGCTCTATATACCACGCCGTAAGGTACAAGTGGCATGAAAAGATGGAGCCCACTTGCCTTGCCTCTCCAAGTGAGTGACAGGAGTAGTACGCGTAGACGTGAAAAGCAGACGCGTGATGCGCGTCGTCGCGCCAGCAGGGTGGACCGACGTCCATGCAAGACCTTCAAACGACCCGCAATGAGTGCATGTGTAGACAAATCATATATCGTGCACCTTCCGCGATGAGCCCCAGTATGCCAAACTCGGCACCGTAGCCGACGTGGATGATCGGGTGTATGAGAATCTCGAGGAGCCGATTGAGCATCTGTGGCTGCTCCACACCTTGCTGTGGCGTGCGAACATTGTAATGAGGAGAGAAGATGTATTTCTCGAGGATCCAGGAGATGGTAGCACCGGGTTCAAGTACGACCCGATGGAAATAATCGAGGTAAGCATTGTAGTAGCTACATCTCAATGTCAACGAGGAGGAGATGGAGGGAAAACAAAGCACGCACTGGTCGTTTCCCAGATAGTCCGTAAAGTTATCGTCCGTGATGATAACTCTTTCTGGGGTGACGAAGGCGTCACGCATGTGATCAAGATGAGTGGCCTCATAAGCAGCGGTAATTACGGCCCCTGGAGCACCCAGTGCATAAATAGCAAGCAAATGGTGTACAGAGTGGCTGCACAGAGCGTCAGTGACCAGTAATTTCTACTCGGCAAGATGAAAACAGTACTTGTGGAAGCTGAACTCGTTGAAAAATACATGGCTTCTCTCGTGGTTGTCCCTCAGGGCCTTCAGAAGCGCGGCAGTGGCCTCTGGCCCAGAGTTGGGCACACGACCAGGAGCGATGAGAGAGGGCGGAGGCTTCACGACAGGAAAGAGGCGGTGGAGCACCTCTTGAGAAGAAGGGGTTGCGGGAACGATAACCTTGGGCGGCGCGGAGGTGGTCATATCAACTACAAGATTCAGAACGCCCGGTCGCTCATCTTATAGCCCTATCAAGGCGGTGAGCCCAACAGAGAACAAGTCCCGAGCGGACGGCAGCTTACTTGGCATGGGGCCGCTGAGGCAGTATCCATCGTCCGCACTAGCCCAGTCGTCCTCCGCATTCGATCCTGTCCTTGCGGTGACAAGTCACAGCGCCAGTCGCATCCGGTAAAACGTTCATTTACGAGGAGATCCGAACAAGATTCAGATGTAGGCAATACATATTGCCAGGCTTGTCCAGTGGTTTGCCGCTGCCAGACAGCAACGGCGGTGGTTATGTGGCCCTTCCGGTTTACCGTTCTTACCCGGTGCAGTACGTGGAATGATGATGTGACGGTCCCGAATTTGAGACATACTGTCAGAGCCCCGGAGGGCTAACCCGAGTCGTCTTTGTGCCGTTCCAACCACGTTGACTCGCTGACACAACCAATCGCTTGAATGAACCAACATTCAATCAGCCGCCTTGAGTACGAAGAGAGCTAAGCCGCTGTAAACATCTCGCTGTCGTTACTCTAACCTTCCCATGCTATCCGACATCTCCGCAAATTTTCATGTTCCCTCCCCACCATCCGTTATCACTCATAGTATGATATGGTGAGTCGTTAGATATGTCAGCGACTCTATCGACATGGATGAAGTCCAACCAGTCCGCTACTCCGAGACACGAAGGCTGACACTATCTGAGTACCACCACTCTCCGCTACGATTGTCGTCAGCCTCTCCATGAGAACGATATAACTTGAACGTGCATCTCCATTGACCAATCCACTCCAGCTACCATGCCCCCCGCACCCCCAAAAGCCTCCATCTCTCTCGGAGAACTCGCCATTTGTGAAGACTTTCTGAACGGTCACCGTGAATACGCCTTCGACCTCTTGTCAAACCTCGAGTACATCCATCAATGGCACACACCGGATGGCTGCTCCAGAACGAACGAAGGCTGTATGCTTTGTGAGCTGTGCAGCCCTCGTGGGTTGATAGGCGCAACCACCAAAGCGCTCGCAGCCTACGACGATGTCGAGAAACGTCTCACTACCGTGCGTGCGTCGCTGGGAGAGAGCGTCCCTACTTCTAGTACGTCCTTTTCCACATGCTTGGATCGCCGTGGCTCAATGTTTCTCGGCAGGGGCGCCCGGTCGAGAAACCCTCCTCAGGAGTGAACTGGCCAAGGCGGTTTTCCTCTCTATCGTCACGGCAGGGGATATTCTCCGATCGGAGCATGCAACTTGGCAAGCACGGCTTCATAGTGAGATCTCGTCTTCGCTGTCCTTTGTCAAGAGTCCCCCTCGTCCCCGCGAGGAGCTCAGTGTACTGTACAAGAAGGGCGGTGGAGACAGTCTACTCCCGACTTACTCGGGTCCAAAGGTCGTTCGCAATTCTGGCCTCTCTGCGGTGACTGGTGACTCACCTTCGACGAGCTCGTCGAGTTCGTCATTGTTTGTCGTCGTCAGGCGATGCTTGTCCAGCGACTGTCCTTGCG
Organism: Tylopilus rubrobrunneus; assembly: GCA_038091235.1. Taxonomy (NCBI): domain Eukaryota; kingdom Fungi; phylum Basidiomycota; class Agaricomycetes; order Boletales; family Boletaceae; genus Tylopilus; species Tylopilus rubrobrunneus. The sequence continues at coordinate 140 of JBBPOC010000576.1, read as the reverse complement.
AGGCCAACAGAGCGAACGTTGCATCGAAGACGAAGACTCCTAGACTGCAGGTCGTTTCGAAACTCTCTTCTTCGCCCACTGATTCCAGGAAGAAGCCCGGCACCAAGATGATGACAAAGTCGGATGCTGGTAGTCGCACG
>JBBPOC010000575.1:0-15628 GCA_038091235.1 Tylopilus rubrobrunneus | reverse complement strand
TCAGGTGTGGCGGAACCAAACACACCCAAATAGCTCATCCCCGACTTTCTCTGCCCACGCCTCTTGCTCGTCGTCGCAAACGACGACCAGCTCTCCCCCTCGCGGCGCTCTCTACCCCCTTCCCCCTTTTTTTCTCTTCTTTCTCACTCCCTGTCGTGGAATGTCGGCTCAACCACAGCTCGACAATGATCCACTCACCCATCACCCTCCCGTCCTCGACGCCCTCGCCCACGCAGGTCTCAATGACCCCAAAGTACGTCTTTCTTCCTCGTACACGTTCCCTCTGTTCATCCCGACCATTTAGCTTCGCATACACGTTCCGGAGCTGGCGCCCTCTCACGACTCGTTGCAGGTCGACGCAGAATGGGACCGTATCTCGCGCCCGGAATCGTCCACTTCGTCTCTGGACCCTTATTACTTCGGCGTTCAGTCGCCAACAGATTCCCCAGCCCAGCATACTACCGTTGCGAGCGTCACCCCAGAGACCCGCATACACAACGATCCCTCATCGCCTCTCACACCAGATCCCGCCACCATCGACCGCAATGGCCTCGTGGGAGTCGGCGAGCTTGCTACTCCCCGCTGGGGTAGACTCTTACGCGCTCAGGAAGACCCAGGTGACGATGACGATGATGCCCTTGACGTTCTCCAGGAAGAAGATAGTACCGAAGTCATAGTTCCCAATGTCGAACCAGATGGTCCGGATAGCCCTTGGACGATTGAGGCCGTCGATGGTGAATTGGATGATCATAACCAGGTTGGATATTTTTTTATAACTATTGCACTTATTGATGACATTCGCGCTTCAAGCATGACGCCAAACCATTGACACGTACCATTCGGCCTCGACGTTCAATGGCAGACGAAAGTGGCGGAGAAGAGATTCTTTACCCTCGTCACCCCCACCCCTCTGACCTTTTACATCCGTTCGACCGTGTAAAGCCATCATCACCCGAGCCTCCTTCTCCCGTCGTCCCCCCCCTCCCAACTGAGCAGTCACTCTTGAGTGATGTGTCTTCTTCACCCCCTAGCTCTCTCACCCCGCTCACCCCGCTCCGCAAGGCAAAGAAGCGCACCTCTGAGGAGTTTGACATGGATCACTCGGGCTCATCGGTTGGGAAACGTTCCAGTGTTTCTACTTCCAAGGATCGTGGTCAGTCTGCGTCCAAGGAAGAAAAAGTTTCTCTTCGTAAACATCGTAGTACTGCGTCAACGGCGTCAACCAACAGCACTCGTGATAGAGCACGAGAACGTCGCAGGGAGAGTATCACAACGTCAGCAAAGCATAGCTTGGTAATGCCGTCTACAGAATCAACTCCGATTGCGATCCCTCCACGTGTGGACCGGGAACGAACCACACACTCACGTCAACTTTCTGCTGGAGACTCGTCCTCGGGACCCGACCCCACTTCAGTCGCTCATCCTCGGCGTGTCCACACCACCGACTTTTCACACCTGCCTCCTTCCCCTTCCACGACATCTATCCATCAGTTCCTCAAGCATGGAGGCAATGGGACGACTCCCCCCCATCGCCCTTCTTCGTCATCGAACAAAGAGGCTTCTCACAGTCATACCTCACCGAATGTTGCGCACTCCCTCCTACGCGGTACTCAGGAGGGTTGGTCTAGCATGGATGATGATGCCCATGCCGAAGCCCTCCGCAAACTTGACGGACTGTCTGGCAAAACTGCACGTGCGCGTGCCAGTGTGGGTAGTTTAAATCGGGCGAGTGTCAGCCGACCTGGCACACCAGGAAGCACTACTGGGCGGTCTGCAGTGCACTGGGAAGGGGTCGGGAGTGAGGTTGGAAGGATCAGCCGGAGAGGTAGCACCAAGGAAAAAGAGAGAAAAGAGGAGTCACGTCACGCAACGTCAGGACTTGGTACTTCCGGTTCTTCAGGAGATGTCGTTACCCAAGACGCTCACGAAGCACGAGGAGGGGCAATCACCAGTGGTGATGAGCATCACAGTTCTTCGGGCCCTGAGAAACCCTCGAAAAAGCACGCGTCAATCGGTGCTCGCCTCAGCTTCACTCCTAAGCGCGGATCTGCTTCCTCTACTACCTATACAAGCACTCCAACAAGTTCGCGGGATTCAGCTTCCTTATCTACTGCTACCAGTGCGACCTCAGTGTCTGCCCCTTCTGGTTCAGGCAGGCACGCTTCAGGTGTTGGAAAGGGAAGACGTAACAGCGCAGGTAGTGACATTTCAAGTGTTTACTCCGGTGGCGATGCCGCGCTATACAAAGATCGAACCGGATCTCTTGCTGCGAGTGCAGAAGCTCTGGAAGAGGATCGTGTTCCCCCCGTGCCTCCATTGCCGAAGGACTTGTCTACTTATCGTTCCCCTCCACAGTCTTCACACGGGGTTACTTTTCCTCCTTCTGGAGTGGACGACGGCGAGGACCGCACAGTCGCCCTTGAAGTCCCTCCAGCTTCAAAGCACTCAAGCCTTGCTCACGCTTCTTCTCATCCTCACGAGTCTGCGAATCAAGGAAGCCAATCCGCTCCTGAGTCTGTGCCGCCTGTCACCAAGACGCCTTCGAAGAAGTGGAGTTTCTCCAACGCGTTAAACATCAAGTTGACAAGTTCGCCTTCTATATCCTCAATGAAAGACAGAGACCACCAGTCGCCATCAAATAGCAAGACAGCTAGCTTCCCACTGAGTCCACGTTCAATGCAAAGCTTTAGCCAGCAGCTGCGCAAATCTACATCAAGAGAACATGCCCTCTCACCTCCCGAGGTCTCGAATGCATCTTGGTCACCCGTCCAGCCCGATGCGATGACATCTGCCGCCTCCCTCGCCTCCCTCTCTTCTATCGGATCAATTCATGGTCCCAAATCGCCTGCTATCCTCTCAGCCAAGACACCCGATCGTGAGAAGGGATTTCCTAGTCGCCCCGGAACCGGCTCTAGTGGCAGTAATAATACGACTGGATTGTCGGCACCACAGAATGCACCCCTCAGCCCAGCTTCATCTATACGAAGACAACAATCCAGACGTCTTACGCCGTCGTCCATCCCGTTCTTCCGGCGCTCCTCTTCGCAAAGTATGCAGATCCCACCCACAGCTGCTATACCCACGTCAGCTTCACCCACTGTGCCTTCCATTCCTACCACCACGCAAAACCGTCCAAGAACGAGTGGCTCTCCTTCGAAGGAAACGTCTCGCACGGTGCCTAATACTCCAGGCTCACACAAGAAATCTTCTGTGCTCAGTTTAGGCTTGCCCTCTCTTCTCAAGTCTAGTTCTAGAAGGAGTCTACACGGTGACAAGAGCGATACTGGGACAGGCAAAGAGACCAGGGATGCTCTACGATCACGGGACGCAGACAAGGAGAAGAGCAAACAAGATCCGAAAGATCGCAGCGAGAGCAGGATATCGGTCCTCATGGGCCGCAGGCGGGGAAAGGTAAGCAAGAACGTCTTCGATCATCGTGGACAATGTACGCTAATCTGTTCGCCAAGACATTGTCATCCACAGATGCGAAAAAGACCAATGCTCCTGCGACTTTACCACCCATGCAGATGACCGCACTTCCTGTCACAACTGCCCAACGTGTCGCCAACCTCAAGGCTAGTAATAATTCTATGTCTACACCTACAGGCGCGACCTCCATCACGAGGACGGCATCATCCTCTCGTGCCACCTCCCAGACTGTCAGCTCGATGCAGAAACAGTCTGATGCTTCCCTTCGCAGCAGGAACCAGCTGCCCACCATTGCAGGTTCACCCTCAGTCGGAACCACCGGGTACAACGTGTCAAAGGATGCGAAAGATGGCCCACCTTCCGTCTTGTTGAATTCCGTGTCCTCATTACCTAAAGAAACGCCTACGAAGATACCACGCATTTCGAGTCGTACTTCTGCTGCTGGCTCTCCAGGATTAGGAGTGAGCTCGGCGCAAAGCACTCTCGTCGGCCGACGTATCAGCCTTAACGTGACTGCCCCATCCACAGATCCTTCGCCAACACTCGGTGAACCAACCACCAACGAATTTGGCGTGTTAGACAACACGGAATCTCAAGGTGGAAAGACAACGACAGCGGAGGCTCATACCCGACGTCAATCTATACGTGTTTCTCCGACAGGAAGCTCGAGAATGCCTCGTCAGCCATCTGGTCCTCCGTCTTCAGGTGGAATCCCTCGTAAATCTAATCGTGATTCGGTTTCCTTCAGTGCGCTGCGCAAAGCCTCTACTGGGTCTGTGGCTTCGACGGCGTCCGTGGCAGCTCAACCGAGCGAATCATCGCATAACCATCACCGTTTCTCTGCACTTTCACCTTCTAAGAGCCTGAAGCTTTTGAGTCCGAAGATTTCATTACCAACTTCGCGCGCCTCAAATAGTAACAGCAATGCAACGGGTTCAGGTGCACATCGTACTCAAGCAGGAACGCCATCATCAAGCCGTCAATCCTTGTCTACGCCTTCTCCCGTCCCAACCACAGTGGACGAGGAAGAGCTACTTGCGGACGAAGAAATGCTTCAGTGTATCAGGCGCCAGCAAGCTAAGAAAATGGCTACTGGCGCAACGCAGGAGGAGTTGGATGAACTCCTCAAATTCCCTGAGCCAATGCTCCCGTGTCCTGGAGTCACGCCGGAGGGTAGGTCGTCAGTGTTTACAGCCAGAAACTTGCTCACTTGCACACCGTAGAACTATCAAGCAGCTCTCAGGCGCAATTCTTGTCAGCCTACGAACGCGAAGAGTGTCTCAACTATCCTCAGGTGTATTGCGTTGGTGCAGGCAGCCAGAAGAAACAGGCTCACCCCGACTTTCCTGCCAACAACTATGGATACGATGACGACCGTGGCGACTACCTCGTTGTCAATAACGATCATCTTGCTTATCGCTACGAGATCATAGATACACTCGGCAAGGGTTCATTCGGTCAGGTCTTGAACTGTAGGGACCATCAGACTGGTCAGTCTGTTGCAATCAAGATCATTCGCAACAAGAAGAGGTTCCACCATCAAGCATTGGTCGAGATCAAGATCTTGGATAACCTTCGCAAATGGGTATGTAACATTGATGTTGATATCTCGCTCTTGCTCCAACTGCTTTACTAGGACCAAGAGGAAAAGCATCACGTCATCAAGATGACAGAGCATTTCTATTTCCGGAATCATCTCTGTATTGCGATGGAGTTGCTCAGTATCAATTTGTACGAATTGATCAAGGCCAATGGCTTCGCCGGCTTCACCACTACGTTGATTCGGAGATTCACAAGTCAGATGATCATGTCCTTGTGCTTGATGCGACATCACAGGATTGTGCACTGCGATCTGAAGCCGGAGGCGCGTTTTTTCATGCGTTGCCCATGACTCTGGCCTAACCTGACGTACAGAACGTTCTTTTGAAGCATCCAGCTAAGAGTGCTATCAAGGTCATTGATTTCGGCAGCAGTTGCTTTGAACACGAAAAGGGTATGTGGCTCTTGATTGATCATTTTTTCTTCTGACCTTTTTTGCAGTCTACACGTACATTCAAAGTCGCTTCTATCGTTCTCCTGAGGTCATTCTTGGCATGAACTACCACATGGCCATTGACATGTGGAGTTTGGGTTGCATTCTTGCTGAGTTGCACATCGGACTTCCTATCTTCCCGGGCGAAAACGAACAAGAGCAATTGGCGTGTATCATGGAAGTCCTAGGGCCCCCAGACAAGGACTTCATCAACCGCAGCACCCGCAGGCGGCTCTTCTTTGGTATGTGGCTCGGCTAGCGACGTGATCCTTGGCTCACGCGTCTAGATAACAATGGCGCTCCACGGCCAGTGGTGAACTCCAAGGGTCGTCGAAGGCGGCCAGGGACTAAATCCCTCGCACAAGTCCTCCGGTCTCAAGATGAGGACTTCGTGGATTTCGTTGCACGCTGTTTGGTCTGGGATCCCGAGCGACGGATGAAACCTCAGGCAGCGTTGCAGCACGCTTTCCTGAAGGCTGGTCGCCGGCCCAAGGTCACTAGTCCTTCACCGGCCACAGCAAGGGCTCTGCTATCGTCCTCGAGTCTCGCGAGCTCCCGGGTGTCCAAAGTTACTGAAACACCAAAGAAATCACAGATTAGTGCGCCTACCCCCTTGACTGCTCGGACCACCCGCACCCTCACGAACGGGGTTGCTTCCACTCCTTCCCACTCAACTTCAATGGGTCCGAGTTCTCGTACATACCGATCGTCTCAATCACACGGTCTTTCGTCTCAATACTCCAACCGGACGCTCGGGCTAGCAGTGAGTCGTCCATCATCATCGGAACAACCTTTCGAACAAGAGCTTATGGGATGGCTTCAGACGGCGGCTAAATAAGCAGTCGGTGCGGTCTGAATTTATTTACCTTTTGCCCATTCCTATAGTCACACCTCAGGTTTACTAGTTGCTAGAGTCCTTAAAACACAGAGCTGGCCTTTTCCATTTTCTTCCCCGTGAAATACCCTCTGGTCCGCTGTACTTTACCCTACTTGTTTTCTGCATGTTATCCGTCGGGATTCCGCATCATAATGCTTGCATTACTCAATTGATTGGTTGTGTTGCACGTGGATGCCTCGACGTCCATCGTCGAAACGTGATCAGAACCAGCCCAGACCCCTCATAGTATACATAATGTCGATATCCTACGTACATCCCAAAAGCGTCACCGCGTCGACGATTCCGACGCCTGTTCCAAGCACGGCGGCAACGCCTTGGCGGTCAGCCGCTCTTCCGGATCCCACCTCCAACACTGGTTCAACATGTCCCACAGCCCGTCCAACATCCACGGCGCTGCCTCGGGGCTCTGCGGTCGCGGTGGCAACACACCCTGAGCGAGGTCCCGCACGACGAACACGTCCCGCACCCGATGCGCATATGGGGGCTTCATCGTGAGGAGCTCGAGCACGCTCATGCCGAACGCAAAGACGTCCGAGGCCATCGTCGGCACCGCGTCTGCGCTCTCGTTGAGCTCAGGGGCGTGCCAGCGCACCGCGGCCGTGCTCGTCAGGCCGACAAGCGTTGTTTTACCGATAACGTCGGTGAGGACCTGGGTGAGCCCGAAATCGGAGAGGGTAACGACGCCCTGCGGGGATGAAGGTAAGACAAAGAAGAGGAAGGACGGCAGGGCGATCGGTTACCTCTTCGGAGACCAGCATGTTGGTCTGTACGACGTGGAGGAATCAGCCGTGCGTCAGGAAGCGAGCGCAGAACTTACGCATTTTACTGTAAATCAGCGTGGTCAGCAAGATGGAGATACGACACTGGAACTGGGAAGCTCACGATGGCCATGCACGACTTGTTGGTCGTGCAGATACTCGAGACCTTTGGCCGCTTGAACGAGCTAGGGAGGTGGTGTCAGCGCGTCGTCGCTCAACGAAGTCTGAGCAAACGAACCAGTTTCAAAGGGTTGACGCCTGGATTCTCACGGCGATAGCTGTCGATCATCGTTGGGATGTTATTACATCGATCTCATGGAAACACGTACTTTCGGACATTGTCTAACTGCCACGGCGAGACCTGTGAACGAGCAAGATCAGCGGTGGATCGCAGAACAAGGCCAGTTCGACAACTCACGATGTGGATGGGACCCATGTTGGTGACGATGCCCAACATCATGAGTACGTTTTCGTGCTTGAGTTTCGACCATACGGCGATTTCATGCTCGAAGCGCTATAAACCAAGGGATGCATTGAACAAAACGAACGGATCATGCTATTGAGAACACGCACCATTTGCAACCTCTTGGTTCTGGGATCGGCCTCGTCTATGATACGCAACGTTTTTAGAGCCACCTATAGATGCATGAAGCTGTCATGTCAGACGCTTCGCCACATATATGTATCACATACCTTTTTCTCTCCGAGCCAACGACCCTCATAGACATGACTATAGGGACCGCCGCGAACAACGTTTGTATGTGTCTTTTTTACTTGGTTGTTCAAGATGGGTATAGTAGGTGGAATGTTCGTCAGCCGATGAAGGTCGAACAGGGCTAGTTCGATCTGGTTCTGCACGGTCGTGGTAGGCGAAGGGGGCCTTGAAGAAGAGGGAGACTCGTCGATCTGCCGACTATCACTCAGGATCGTGGCCGACGACGTGGGAACCTGATCGCGAAGCCCGACGAGGCGCTGTGGGCGCATCAATGTAAATCAAACCGCCGCTGCGGAGGAGCGTGCCCTACCTCTTGGCCCAAGCGCATGAGCTCGTGCGCGTCGTTGCCCCCTGCAATGTGCTGCTGCACAGCGCGTTCGATTTCTCTAGGACTGATCAGCAGGTGCTGCAGTGTTTCCTCCAACGTCGCTTGGTGGTGTCTCATCATGTCGATCGAGCGTTGTTGCATCCGCAACATTGCAATCGGATTCGCGACCTACGGACGTGCGTGAGTGGGTTTACGAAAGAGCCTCGGCGGACCCGACGTACGTGCAGCCGTTCCATGGCGTTATCGACGTCGGCGTAGCACTTGTCGAGGTCGCGCGCGATCTGCGCGCTGTGGACTATGAACCGGGTCAGAGTAGGGTAGGCGTGTACAGGATCTGCTGCCTCACGGAATCGCTTGAACTGTCCGCAATGTGTCCATTTTTGTATGCGACGGTGAACGCTGGACAGGACACTACCATCGGACTGAGCGGGTGGGATCCGTCGTCGTAATTGGGAGCACTCACGCCTCTGCTTCGTCAAACGCAGCGGTCACGTCGGTGCCGACCAGGAGCGAGGAGTGTTCGTGGATAAAGTTGAGCAGCATCGTGCAGCGCTGCACCAGCTGTGCCGACTTTTGCTGTTCGTGGCAGGACGAAAGGAGGGGTTTGGTATACAGACGACGGCAGCCCGGAGGGAGCTCACCTTGTGGACCGCGACTTGGGCGCAGGCAGTGTGGATCATTTGGAGTACCATGACGCCACCGGCAGCAAAGGGAACGCCGGAGAGCGTCGCCGCTAATTGGGCGACGCTCAAGGTGGGTCCGATAACACGCGCCGCCATGACGAGGGGACAAGGAAGGATCGAGAGCACGGAAGATGCGGCTCACAGCAGGCGAGCGGTCGAGTCATAGCCTGATATATACCCTAGTAGAAACACTCGGAGGAAGTGCACTGCACCGCGGGAATGGAGGTGGGGCCGGTGAGGATGGACCTACAGACCACACAGCATTCCACGTCCTTCCAGAATCCACTGGCTCCTACAATTACGTCTTCTTACTTGCTGTCTACGTTTTTATTGGCAGATCTAGTTACCACCTGCCAACAATAACCCGGACACAGCTAAAGTCCCACACCAGCCGGTTTGGTTTGTTCCGTGAGATCGCTATGGGACCGTTAGTGTTGAGTGGCGTAATCGAATCGCACGCACACAGCCTCCTTCGACGTCACAGCGAATCCTCCGACGAGCGCGGAACGTGATTACGCCGTGTACTAGTACTCCGTTCCGTCCTGTGCTGCGCCCACACAGCGACGATATGGGCCGCAAACGACTACGCTCGCAAACAGCCCTCACCGAGGACGTCGATGTCATTGACGAATCCGACGGGCTGGCATATGAGCCCCAGGAGGAAGAGGAGCGCCAAAAGGAACTCGAGGTATGGGACGCGTTCAAGGAGGAACACCATGAAGGTCCGTCGTCCCCACCTGTCTCGACGCGATGGCACGCGCTGACCGACCGCCTCTGGGGTAGTCCTCGAACAGCTGCCATTGTCGTTGCACCGCCAGTTCAAGCTGATGCGCGAAGTGGACTCTCAGAGCGAAGGTGCGCGGCAGCAGGGTCTCGTCGCGCCCACTGATGCTTCGTGTAGTGTTCCATGCGGACCTCTTGGCGTCAGTTCGACGGTACATTCACCTTCGACAGAGCTTGGTAGCTCAAGACAAGTCCCCCCAACCCAATGCCACCGACGTGCACGGTGGAGAAGCCGATCAGGGTGGCGACACGTCCACCGATGCCATGCAGGTCGACTCTACTGAATCCACACGCGAGAACGCGACCGCCAACGAGAACGGCGCGACATCCGCTACCCCTCCTGCGGTGTTCCAACCAAACCCCGGAGAGACGACGCGCACGCTGCTCCAACACATCGCCCAAACCTCCGAAGAAGCCATCCGGGCTGCAGAAGAAAAAGTCAGCATCGCGCAGACCGCCTATGAAAGTGTGAGCCCATCACCGTCTCTATCCCCGCCCTCAGTGGCTCATCTGTACGTGTGGACAGGTCGATCGCCATATCCGCCTTCTTGACCAAGCCATCAAGGAACAGGAGGCGGCGATATCCCTTGGCGTCCGTCCTGGCACCCACCTCGCACCCATTCTTCTCCCAGACCTCGTCGTTCCCCGATGGGCACGCCCGCCCCGCGCCGAGCACAGTCCCGTCCCGTCCCTCTCCCCAGAGCCCGGCCTATACGTCGAGGAGCCCCCCGTCCTCGAGCTTTCCCCACCCCGTGTCCCCTCACCCAAGGCACCCAAAAAGGGAAAGAAACCCGCCAAACCCGAGAAAGAGGACATCCCTGCGGTCAGCGCTGTCGTCGTCGAAGAGCCCGCCTCGACTGGTCCGTGCACGCGCCGCACGAGTGTCCGCCTGACGATCCCCGCGCAGCCGCCACCTGTGGCCGCAGAACCGGCCGTTCCAGCGGACCCGAACGAAAAGCGGTACTGCTACTGCAATCAGGTGTCGTTCGGAACGGTGGGTGTGCCCCCTCGCTGTTCGTTGGTATGTCGCTCACGCGGGACGCTGTCGTAGATGATCGCATGCGACAACGAGGGGAATTGCAAGATGGAATGGGTGGGTTCCTTTCGCCCTTGCCTCTGGTCGTGTCTTGACGGAAGCGTCTAGTTTCATCTCGGATGCAGTGGTCTTCTGGAAGTGCCAAGCAAAAAAACAAAGTGGTATTGTCGAGAATGCAAGCCCAAGATGGTGCAAAAAGGGAGATCCAAAGCATGACAAAACTAGTACATGTAGTATCATATAGCGAATGAGTTATCCTGGATAATCATCGACTACTCGGCGTTGCTAACGCTCATATTGAGCTTGTTGGCAAGTGTCTCCATGTAAACCTCTGCAGACGGAGATGAGCTGCAGTGGTCGGCTCGAGAGGCCAAGCGTACCTGTCTCATGCCGAAGCTTCCAATGTTCGGCGAGGAGCTCACCGAGCTCGGCTTCGCTTTTCTTGATGTGCTCCGCGATCTTTGCCTCGGTCTCGTCGGCTTCTTTGCGGAGTTCCTCCACTAGTTTATCGTTATCGCGGCGTTCGATATCCATTTGCTCGTATTCGCGTTGGAGTCGTTCGATGGTCTGCTGGCTTGCCAGCCGTTTTTCTTCCGCATGCCTCTGGGCGCGTTCGAGCTTTTCTTGTGCGTTTGCGAGCTGCCGGTGTACCCGCTGGTGGTACATGAGGAAACGAGACTAGAAGAGGACGAAAGGAAGGACATGCCTCTTTCTTCATCTGGAGTTCGATCCGTTCGATCTTTTTATAGTCTAGGCTATCTTTGACGTCGGCAAGTTCCTTTTGGGAAGCCTCTAGGACCTGGGCTTCCTTCTCGATGGTCTGGAGCTGTTCTGTGCAACTCCGCACGTCCTAGGGGTAAATTAAGCGGAGAAGCACGCGGCGAGAAGAGAGAGGGCGCCACCTTTTCTATGTTTGTCAGGACGGTGATCTTTGCCTGAAGATCTCTTGCCTTTGCCTCGTGCATGGCGAGCGTCTTCTTGTCGTCGACGGCGGTCGCGCCCATGGTGGTGATGTTGCGCTTTATCCTCTCGGGGCTCTGTACGACCCTGCTCCTTGTGCGCTGTATGCTGTCCAAGAGGAGGGCCGTCTCCGAGCTTACGTTTTCCTTTTTCAGGATGAAGCCAGCCTTGTCGACCTTGAGTGCTTCGATGTCCTTGACGATGGCCTGGGTGGTTTCCTTTGTGGCCATGAGATGTGCGGTGATCGCTGCGTTGTCTGCGCGGAGTTGCTCGCACTTTGGCTCGTCTTTTGCGCGTTGGGCCCTGGGACGGTGGTTGGAGGGGGCGAGACGCGTCGGGGAGGGTGCTTACTTGAGCGTGCTGAGCTTGTGTTGGATGGCGGCGAGATCCTGTGCGACGCGGTTCCTCTCCTCGATGACGGACGCGGCGTTTTCGCGGAGGTCTGTGATGAACGGTGTGCGCTGTTCTGCAAACTTGATGAAGTTGATAAAGGCAGACAGGATGACGCGGGTGCGTTCTGGGTCTGGGAGGTAGAGGTCCTTTGCGCTAAAGTCCATGATGTGGGCGGCGTTGGCGAAGCGGGTGAGGTGGTAGAGGAGGAAGTTGTGTGCGATGCTGGCGAGGTAGAGGTCCTGGCGGGGGTGAGCGTGGGCGGTGAGCGACGCAAAGGACGTACGGTGTTTGGGTCGTCGAGCGCGACGAGGGCGTTCTCGACGGGCTCGCGCAGACCGTCCGGTGTGATGGAGGTGATCTGTTCGAGACAGGCGGTGTACACGCTGGTGACAAAGTCGGAGGAGGGGCGTGCGAGCTGCTCGTTGCTGACCGAGAGGCCCCAGTCGGAGAGCGAGGACATGATCTCCTGGGTGGGCATGAACGGGAACCAGTACTGGGCGGACATGACAGAAGAGCGACGCGGTCACGTGGTCGTATATTGGACGCGATTATCCGTTTCATCGACGCTCTCATTATTGAGCCATGTCCACAAATCACCCGAGAAAGGTCTTTTCTGCGCTCTCTCTTCCCTTCCCTCTCACCATCTTATCGTTTCATAGACTACCTCAAAGTTCAAGCCTGCCCCAACCGGCATCAGCCCTGCCACCGCGTCCACCGCAGCCAGTACGTGGACCCACCCTTGATCGCATGCAGTCCTTCCCTCATGCTCCCACCAAAAGCACGCAAGCTCACCGCCCTATCCACACCCGGTTTCCCCAAGAAACCGAACCCGCCCCCGCCCATGTCCGCACCGCCCATCCACCGCGACGTCCTCGACATCCCAGGCTCCCCCTCCGCGCCACTCCCTCTCAAGCGCATCTCGGCAGACCTCTCCCAACAATCTCCATCAAAGCGTTTCAAACCGTCCCAGCCAGACATCGAACACTTCCCCATAAGGTCATCAAAGGGAAAGTCCTCCGCATCCGCTCGTCACCGCTCCCCGGACAAGGGAGAGACATCCAGCGAGGTGGATTCTCTCAACTTGGGCGCTGGTCCCGCTAAACCCCCAGCTGATCCTTTCAAGTTTGCTCGCAAGCTCATGCCCTCCTTTTCCTCTCCTCGTCCTCTCTCGCCCTCCAAGCCCTCCCCTCAAAAGTCGTTCGTCGACTTTTCCGACCTCAATTTGGTATTCTTCTCTTTCATGCGTCTATGACTGCGTCTGACCCCTACCAGAAGTCATCAGATGACCTCGGCACGTTGCTCTCCTCCAACCAGGAGCTCCGGGCCATATTCGCCCGGATGATATCCGACCACGTACAAAACGCTCGAGATCACGACATCGTCATGCTCTCCTTCTGCTTGTCAGTCCCTTTCCCCACACCATCCTTCTCACCTCATCTCGTTGTAGATCTCAGACAGATGACCGTATCCGTGCCCTCAAGCACCGCATCGCCGCCCTGGACCTTGTTCAAGACATCGATCATCCTCCCCGATCCATCCCCACACCGTTCCCGATGTTGCCCTCAGTGAGCACGTCCTCCAGACAGTTCGATGCCAGGCAATCGCCGCCCCCACCCAGCATGCCCATCTCCGACACCTCCAACACGACATCCCACACAGCTGCTTCAATCCATGCCGCTTCCAGCATGGCCCTCGACCCCCCTTTGGCCATGGATTCTCCCGACATTCTCGAGTTGGATCTTGACACGGCCGAAAGAACGCTTGTCGTCGGCGACGATGATGCGTATGACGATAAATTTGATCCGATCCCTGACGACCTGGCCTTCTTCGACATCGAGAAGCCTTCAGGCACATCATCCGCCTCCGCACTCGCATCTGCTTCTCTACCCGCGGCCCCAGTCATCCCCGCGGCCCCCAATGGTCGTATCGACCACACGTCCTCACCGTACTACAGGGAAGTCATCACCACCCTCAAGAACACGTTCAAGCTATCCAGTTTCCGCACAAATCAACTGGAATGTATCGTTGCCACCTTGGATGGCAAAGACGTCTTTTACCTTGCCCCAACAGGAGGTGGCAAATCCTTGTGTTTCCAACTTCCTGCGCTTTGCGTTACAGGCAAAACACAGGGAACGACGTTTGTCATATCGCCTCTCATCTCTCTCATCACAGACCAGGTCGGCGCCCTGCGTAAGAAGGGTGTTCCCGCCTTCCCGCTCACCAGTGCTGCAGAGGAAAACGAAGTCCGGCAAGCGATGCGCATGATGCGAAGCAACGTCGAGGAAAAACCAAAGCTTGTATACACTACCCCAGAACGGTTGCAGAAGAGCGACTCGCTCCGCGACGTCGTAGATCAGCTGTACGCGGAGAAGCAGCTGGCAAGATTTGTCATTGATGAGGCACACGTCATCGGAAGCTGGGGAAGAGATTTCCGTGCTTCTGTAGGTCCCACATCTCTTGTCGCTCATGCTGACGATCCAAAACGCGCGTCCCTGATTTGAGCACCAAGTATGCAGAATTGAACATTCTCCGTAAAAATTGGCCCAACGTCCCCATCATGGCGCTCACGGGTAGTGCGAACAAGGACGCGATACAAGACATCAAGCACAACCTTGCGATGCGAGATCCCGTCTGCCTCGCGCAGTCCTTTAACCGTCCTAACTTGCACTACTCGGTTCGCCAGAAACCGAGCTTGAAAAAGGACCTCGTGCAACACATCGCGAGTTTCGTCAAGACGCACCATCCAACTGACACCGGCATCGTGTATGTGCTGTCCAGAGCCGAGTCCGAGGAGATGGCTCAGAAACTCAGGGAGGAGTGGGGGGTTGAGGCAAGACACTATCACGCGGGCATCAACAATGAGGAGCGCAAGGTCAACCAGAACGATTGGATGGCAGGCAGATGCAAGGTCATCGTAGCTACGGCACGTATCAGGTACCTCCACGTGCGTCATGGAAGCTCATCCCTCGACAGATCGCTTTCGGAATGGGCATTGATAAACCAGACGGTATGCACCATGATATCCTTGCGTACGATGTCCTCATCTTGGCACGCAGTTCGATTTGTTATTCACGCAACATTATCGAAGGACATGGACGGGCACGTGCCACCTTGTCTGACTAGCTACTGCCCGGACTGACGGATACCTCAGGTACTATCAGGAAACGGGACGAGCTGGTCGAGACGGTCGGGCCTCTGACTGCGTCCTATGTAGGGGTGTCGTCTCTCAGATTCTCGTTGCTAATGGCATCCTTTCCTCAGTCTACTCGTATCACGACGTAGTCAAGATCGAAAAGATGCTTCGGAACCCTAACGATAACACGCGCGATAAACCTTCGGATGCTGAAATCGAACGGCAGGTCGCTAAGCTTGGCGGTGTCGTTGCTTATTGCGTCAATGAATCAGATTGTCGGCGCGTGCTCATTCTCCGTCACTTTGACGAGGAGTTTCTGCCCGAGGATTGCCACAATCAATGCGACAATTGTCATCGACCTGGGAAGCTTGTCGAGCAGGATTTCACCGTGGAAGCCCAGCAAGTCATTCAGCTCTTGCAAGACATGGTAGCCCTGAACAGCCGTCGTGGCGTAACTCAAGGTCAGCTCAAGGATACGTG
>JBBPOC010000574.1:0-15637 GCA_038091235.1 Tylopilus rubrobrunneus | reverse complement strand
AAGCCTATAGCAGGGCCGGTCGCCACGCCGCCGCGTTGAAAGCACTTGCAAAAGCCCACGAGCTTGATCCAGACGACTGGGTTTGCACGTATCTGATTGGCGAGGTGCAACATCAAACTGGCCGACTTGTCGAGGCACTGCTTTCTTTCAATTCCATCCTGGATGCACGTCCAAAGGAGATTGGCGTATTGCTGTCCCTCGCGCAAGCTCAGTTGGACCTCGCCCGACAAGAACGATTTACTGGCTTCGGTGCAAGATCCGAGCAATCCTTTGTCGCAGCCATCACGACGTGTCTCAAGGTATCACAGGAAAGCCTTGGTCACGGAGGTGTGATGTGGAAGATAGTTGCAGACGCGCTATTCGGCTTGTCAAACGCAGCTGTGTTTGTGGACGAAACGGTCGTCGGGAGTGTCCTCCACCGGGCGCACTCCTTGTTGCATGGCCACGCGAGCACCCGTATCGCACATGTTCTCTCTCCGCAATCCAGGGCCCGGGATGCCCCATTGACGCGGCGCCACGTCCTTGAGGCCGCCGTTGCGGCCTACGACTATAGAATCACTGTTGGGTCAACAGGGGATGTTGCCTTGGGCAGTGCGCTCTTTGACCTATCAGTAGCACTCCATGCATGCACTGAGGTCAAGACTGATGCTTCTGACGCTGCGACATCGCTGTTGAAGCAAGCGCTACAAAAGGATCCTGGAAACCCTGTTTATTGGACGGCACTTGGTAACATGTACTTCGTCGGAAAACCGAAGACGGCGCAGCATGCGTATATCAAGGCGCTAGCGCATGATCCCAAGGTTCGCCCTTCATATACACCATCATATGGAGATCCTGACAGACATGGAATAGAACGTGGTCACATGGTCCAACCTTGGTCTTTTGTACCTATACCACGATGATTTGGAACTGGCGAACGAAGCAC
The DNA here is from genome assembly GCA_038091235.1 of Tylopilus rubrobrunneus. Classification (NCBI taxonomy): domain Eukaryota; kingdom Fungi; phylum Basidiomycota; class Agaricomycetes; order Boletales; family Boletaceae; genus Tylopilus; species Tylopilus rubrobrunneus. Next base: position 14,712 of record JBBPOC010000574.1, on the reverse strand, counting down.
TACTACGGGCACAGATACTAGACCCTGATTACACCCTTACTTGGGTTGGGCAAGCGTTGGTGGCTGCGAGAAAAGGACACGACACCGATGCCCGCGGGTTGCTCGCACATGCAGTCGGGCTCAGCGCTGACGTGGTGAGTAGACTAACATTGTTTCGCATCTTTATTCCGCGAAGTTGACATGGATTAGCCACTGGCCGACCTGGAATTTGCGTCAAGAACGCTCTCTGCGTTGTCGGCCACTGCTCACCCTCGAGGTGGAGTCAAGGAAGGGCTCCTTCCTGCCTTCTTCGTTCTGAGCCGCTACGCCCAGCGGTGCCCGCAAGATCCATCTGCTCTTCACCTCTTGGGCCTTTTGTGCGAGCGTTTGGATAAACTCGAAGAAGGCGCACAATGGATCTCTCGTGCAATCGCCTTGTTGGAAGTCGCATACGAAGAGTCCGAAGATCCGCTCGTTGAGAGGCAGTTCACGATCGCCCATGTCAACCTTGCTCGGCTGAAACTCGGTCTAGGCGATCACCCAAGTGCTCTCGAATCGTTGGAGACGGCCATTGGACTGCTTTCTGAACAAGGTTCCGATGACGATGCGGAGACCAAGGTTCTCAGGGTGCAAGCGTTGTTCGGGACAGGGTTGGCGCAATTCAAACTCGGGGATCTACAATCTGCGATGGCGACCTTCCAGAATGCGCTGGATAACACAGGCAAGGACGAGCCCCTTCGCACGCACGTCACCGTGCTGCTTACTCAATGCATGTGGGCGATCGGGACGGAGGACTCTCAGGACTCTGCCAAAGTGCTATTGCTGGAAAGGTAACGCGCTCCATGTTCTTGTGCGGCGTAGCTCACGACCACCCAGTATCGCGGATGATCCCGAGAACCTGACGGCTACCTACACGTTGGCAGGCATGGGTATCCTCTCGGATGACGAGAATCTCGTTGACGCGGCCGTGGCCGAGATCCTAAGTATGCCTTTTGAGCGTCGGTTGGAGCTAGATCCAACAAGAGATGTGACGTACCTTGTGGTGCGGCACTTCCTCGGCCAGGTGCGTGTCGCATTCACGTCTTGCAGTTCTAATACTAACTGGAAAGTCCAGAGCGATGTCAATCAAGCATCTAGAACGCTACAAAAGGCATTGCACGTTGAGCCAACAGTCGTCCAACTGCGACGTGACCTCGCCGCGCTGATCTTGCAACAAGGCGATGTTCGGACAGCCCAGGCGATTCTCGAGATCCATCTCTCGGAAGAGAATATCGCCGGAATGAAGGAAACACTTCCATTGCTGGCTATTACTGGCAAGGGGCGAGAAGCTGTCAGGCATGCACAAAAGGCGATCAAGTTGGATCCAGGCAAGGTGCAAAACTGGCAGACGTTGGCGTATGTAAGAGCTAGAGACATGTGAATACAGCCTGAAGAGCCGAGATACGTGTACTGTCGATCCCGAGCGAGTTTCGTTTTTTTTTTCAACACGGTTCTGAATCGTATGCGATTCCATGTCCGTCATCGCTTCGCCTGGTTGGCGGCCTCTGAGCAAGGGCATGAGCGACCCGAGGGCAAAAATTGGCAGCGCCTGACCTCGTCGTGTAGCATCCTCGAGCAGCTGCGTATCCACATGCTCCGCGGGTAACTGCACGTATCGAACGACCGATCCGCGGATAAAGCAGTTCTTGACCGCCATCTGGGCCAGATGAAGCACGTCGCACGACCCGCGGACGTATGGGGCTGCTCACCATGTGTGGGTGTCTCGTCTCATCGAGAACCTTGATCGAGTCCAGACGGATGTTGAGGAACCTACAGGGTCGAGGGGGGTCAACGTGGTGACGCGGCGCGTCGGGTTCGTTGTACGCACTGATCGACAGACTTGAGCACGCCGGATATCGAGAGGTCGTTTTTGAGCTCGACGGTGACGCGCTGGTCGGTGAGCGTCTTAAAGACGGAAAAGATGAGCTTGGAGGGATGAGCAACGTGCGGTATCTGGCGAGTCGGTCGAATGGACTGACCATCCTGATCTTGGTCACGGTCTGTTTCAAAGACTTATGTAACGTGGTAAATGCTCATGCCGCCGTTGCCACATTGTTTGCCTGCATACCACCATGGCACGTCCACAGGTTCTGCGTGTAATTAATATGCTGTGCATCAATACCATTCACTACCTTCCCGAACCATCTCAAAATGAATTCAAAAGGTAGTCTAGCCTTGTATTTTTCGGAGCATGGATCAGGATTCAGTGATGTGATGTGTTTTTCAGTATCACGATTGCACTCACGAGCAAGAACTCGCTTCGCCAAATTTCAGCGAGGAGGGGCAACGAGTTACATCGACCAGGCAATTGAACTTGATCGCGAAGCGTTGGCACTTTGCCCACCAGGCCGCCGCAAGCGATCTATCACATTGGTGAACCTTGGATTTTATTTCTATGTCCGGTACGAACAGCTTGGAGTGTCAAAGGACCTTGATGAGGCCATCGCCCACGGCCGAGAAGCACTAGAGCTGCGCCCGATAACCCACCCCAGTTGCGCCGCGTCTCTGGACAATCTTGCAGTCTATCTCTCCGCTCGCTATAAGCAGCTCGGGGTCACGCAGGACCTCGAGGAGGCCATTTTCCTCGACCGAGAAGCACTAGACCTTCGGCCACAAGGGCACGCTGAACGCTCGAGGTCTTTGGACAATCTTGCAGTTGATCTCTCCACTCGGTACAAGCGATTCAGGGTCATGCAGGACCTTGAGGAGGCCATCTCCCTAGGCCGAGAAGCACTAGACCTTTGGCCACAAGAGCACCCTGAACACTGGAGGTCTTTGGACAATCTTGCAATCTATCTTTCCACTAGGTACAAGCAGCTCGGGGTCGTGCAGGACCTTGAGGATGCCATTTCTCTTGGCCGAGAAGCACTAGACCCTTGGTCACAAGAGCACCGTGAACACTCGTGGTCTTTGGAGAACCTTGCAGCTGATCTCTCCACTCGGTACAAGCAACTCGGGGTCATGCAGGACCTTGAGGAGGCCATTTCCCTTGGCCGGGAAGCACTGGACCTTCGGCCACAAGGGCACCCTAGACGCTCGAGGTCTTTGGACAATCTCGCAGTCTATCTCTCCACCCGGTACAACCAGCTCGGGGTCATGCAGGACCTTGAGGAGGCCATTTCCCTCGGCCGGGAAGCACTAGACCTTCGGCCAGAGGGGCACCTTGACCGCTCAAGATCTTTGAACAATCTTGCAGCCTCTCTTTCCTCTCGGTATAACCAATTCGGGGTGGTGCAGGACCTCGAGGAGGCCATTTACCTTGGCCGAGAAGCACTAGACCTTCAGCCAGAAGGGCACCTTGAACGCTCGAGGTCTTTGGACAATCTTTCAGCCCGTCTTTCCTCTCGGTACGACCAACTCGGGGTTGTACAAGACCTCTCGGAGGCCATTTCCCTTGGTCGAGAAGCACTAGACCTTCAGCCAGAAGGGCACCTTGAACGCTCGAGGTCTTTGGACAATCTTTCAGCTCGTCTTTTCTCTCGGTATGACCAACTCGGAGTTGTGCAGGACCTTGAGGAGGCCATTTCCCTCTGCCGAGCAGCATTAGGCCTTCGACCGGAAGGGCACCCTGAACGCTCAAGGTCTTTGGATAACCTTGCAGTCTATCTCTCCACTCGGTACAAGCAGCTCAGGGTCATGCAGGACCTTGAGGAGGCCATTTCCCTTGGACGAGAAGCACTAGACCTTCGGCCATTAGGGCACCCTGAACGCTCGAGGTCTCTGGACAATCTTGCAGTCCGTCTCTCCACTCGGTACAACCAGCTTGCGGTCATGCAGGACCTTGAGGATGCCATTTCCCTCGGCCGAGCAGTGTTAGACCTTCGGCTACAAGGGCACCCTGAACGCTCGAGGTCTTTGGACAATCTTGCAGCCCATCTCTCCTCTCGGTACAACCAACTCGGGATTGTGCAGGACCTCGAGGAGGCCATTTCCCTTGGCCAAGAAGCACTGGACCTTCAGCCAGAAGGACACCCCGGTCGCTCGGGGACTTTGAGAAACCTTGCAGACCATCTCTGCAAAAGATTCAAACAGGCGGGCAGCCCAGTGGACAAGGAGGCGTTGTTCAACCTCTATGCTCAACTGGCCCATATGCGTCAACTCGTGTCTCCAGCCGATATTTTCGCGGCCAGAAGATGGGCACACATGGCTAACGAATATCAGAATCCCACCCTACTTCTAGCACACGAGACTGCGCTTCAACTCCTTCTTCAGCATTTAGCTACTCTGCCATCCCTGCCTCAACATCATACAGTTCTCAAGGATCTCACATCGTCACTCGCGGTAGACGCATTCTCTGCATGTCTTTGTAATTGTGCTCCTACTCGTGCAGTAGAGCTCTTCGAACAGGGTAGGGCTGTATTTTGGAATCAGCGCACGAGTCGCCTCCATTCCCCGCTACACGATGTCAGGGAATCTGGCCCAGAAGGAGAGATTCTGGCGCACAATTTCACCGAGCTCACTCTGCGCATCCGCAATGCATTCAATACGCCGGGCCCAGATCAGCACGAACGTCTCTGGCAGCTCGACCTGAAACTACAGGAGGTTGTGACCAGTATTCGCGAGCTCCCCGGTCTCTCTCGTTTCCTTCTTCCTTCCCTTTTTGTGGATCTACGTCATGCCGCTCGCGAGGGACCCGTTGTCATCGTAAACGGGAGCCAGTATTCCTGCGATGCGCTCATCGTCTTCCTCGATCGAGATCCTATTCATATTCCATTACAAATTACACAGGAAAATGTTCGATATCTATCAACCGAGCTTCATAGGTTGACTGAATACTCGAAGAGGGTCGACGTAGGAGCGGAGCTCGCCCTGTTCCTACGTGAACTCTGGAATCGGATTGTTTCGCCTGTTATCGATTGTCTCCGGAAGCACCATCCACCAGGCTCACGCATTTGGTGGTGTCCCACCGCCGGGTTTACGATGCTCCCCCTGCATGCTGCTGGTCCCTACAGGAAGGGTCAACCGAACCTCCCCGATCTGTACATCTCATCCTATACCCCGACCTTGGCCGCTCTCATTCACGCCAGACGGTGCAATTCATTCGATTCTGAAGCTGAAGGGAAACGTTTCGTCGCTGTGGGTCAAGCCAAAGCCTCAGGCGAGAGCGAGCTACCTTCGGTAGGCGCGGAACTGGATAGAATAGGTCAGCTCCTTGGCGGCCTTGCTGTATTCACGCGCGTAGATGGGGAGGCGTCTTGCATTTCTAGGGTCGTCGAAGAGCTAGGAAGGAACGAATGGGTGCACCTCGCATGTCACGGTATCCCAGATCGAGAAGCGCCATTCCAGTCTGCCTTCGCTCTGCACGACGGACGGTTCACGATCGAACGGATGATTCGATGTGAACTGAAGAGCCCAGAATTTGCGTATCTCTCTGCATGCTATACGACTGTCGGGGACAAAAAGAGTCCGGACGAGGTGATCCACCTCGCTGCAGCAATGCAGTTCCTTGGTTTCCGCTCGGTGATTGGGACGATGTGGGCGGTGGACGATAATGAAACGACGAAAATCACGTCAACGTTTTACAGGCATATGGCGAACGACTCTGGTCGGTTGGATTACACGCGGGCTGCGTTCGCGCTGAATAAAACGATGAATTCTGTGCATATACCTTTCGATCAACGGATTCTCTACGTACACATCGGTGCCTAGGGTCGCTGGCCAATCTGGGCGCTCAATCGCGCAAAGGATGTAACTTACAGTAAGACCGTAATAATACTTGTTTTTCTTGGCAAGCCCATTGGGAGAATCACTCGAGCACACCTACAATGCGAAAATGCGACTCCGTGCAACGGAAAAGCACAGGTTGGACGTTGGACCGAGAGGGAGAGGCGGGTATGTGCGAAAACGAGGAGCTTGCTCGCTGGCAAAGACGACTCGGAAATGACAGACGAGAAAAGGCGCCACCACCTAACTCACTCCTGCACGGACTAACCTCCGCTCAATCAAACTCTGACTCGGACATGTCAATGTTGTATGTGAAGTGCTGGAGTACCTTTCCTTGAGTTACGTTCCACCACGAGTCAATTGCAACCATACCTTGTACAGACACATAACCTTTACCACCCCAAGCCTCGCATTCGCAGTTCCTGCGAGTATCATCAAGATCGTGCAAACTCTTCCACAAAATAATCGAATGAGTACGTAGAAGGCTGCCCAGTGCATCACATCGGCCTTGACGGCTTCGTCTACACGCTCCACGACCCTGTCCGCCACAGTCTTGATGCCAAACGATCAGCGGCGTCACCATTGCCTGTCGAGAAGCTCTTACCTTGAGAATCACAGTGGGTGGTATACAATGGCTAAGAAGCTCATAAAATTTGGCACGAACTTGCATCACGCGTTCCGGAGTTTGTTCTCGCACGATCAGGTCACCAACCTTGTGACAATATGTCTCCCAATCTGGTTTTGCGATGTTTAGAGACCCCGAGAGATCAGGTCTATGGATAATATTTCAGCCGATGGGCGTAGGTGCGCATCAGGGATCAGGTCTTACGATTGCATTTTGAGAGCCTCAAAGACGAGCAACGCTTTTCTCATATTTCCTGCTGCATCTTCTGCAATTCACGCAGAGGCTTCCGGTGGAAGGTCAAACTTGAGCTTCTTGGCAACGTGCTCTAATACGGTTTGCATCTGCGCGGAAGCATGTTTTTGGCAATATCGATGGGGTGCAAGGAAGAATCACCTCCTATGCTTGGTGCAGCCACTCTGACTCGGATGAGGAGACATCGTGGTGCGGCACTTCCTCGGCCAGGCGCGTGCTGCATTCACGTTGTCTTGCAGCTCTGATACTAACTGGAAAGCCCAGGGCGATGTCAATCCAGAACGTTACAAAAGGCATTGCACGTTGAGCCAATGGTCATCCAACTGCGACGTGACCTCGCCGCACTGATCTTGCAACAAGGCGATGTTCGGACAACCCAAGCGATTCTCGAGATCCATCTCTCGGAAGAGAATATTGCCGGAATGAAGGAGACGCTTCCATTGCTGGCCATTACTGGCAAGGGACGAGAAGCTGTTAGGTGTGCACAAAAGGCGATCAAGTTGGATCCAGGCAAGGTGCAAAACTGGCAGACGTTGGCGTATGTAAGAGCTAGAGACGTGTGAACACAGGAGCCGAGATACGTGTGCTGTCGAACCCGAGTGAGTTTCGTTTTTCTTTTCATCACGGTTCTGAACCGTATGCGATTCCATGTCCGTCATCGCTTCGCCTGGTTGGCGGCCTCTGAACAAGGGCATGAGAGACCAGAGAGCAACAACTGGCAGCGTCTGACCTCGTTGCGTTGCATCCTCGAGCGGCTGCGTATCCACATGCTCCGCGGGCAACTGCACGTATCGAACGACCGATCCGCGGATAAAGCAGTTCTTGACCGCCATCTGGGCCAGATGAAGCACGTCGCACGACCCACGGACGTATGGAGCTGCTCACTATGTGTAGGTGTCCTGTCTCATCGAGAACCTTGATCGAGTCCAGACGGATGTTGAGGAACCTACAGGGTCAAGCGGGTCAACGTGGTGACGCGCCACGTCGGGTTCGTTGTACGCACTGATCGACAGACGTGAGCACGCCGGATATCGAGAGGCCGTTTTTGAGCTCGGCGGTGACGCGCTGGTCGGTGAGCGTCTTGAAGACGGAAAATATGAGCTTGGAGGAATGAGCGACGTGCGGTATCTGGCGAGTCGGTCGAATGAACTGACCATTCTCAGACTGATCTTGGTCCCTGCAGTTCGATCGCAACGGTGGCTCGCAGGGAGGAGCGGGTGATGTACATACTACATAGCAGGAGTGAGGGTTTGGGAAAAGGCCCGAAGCACTGTGAGGGCGAGCGAGCTGCGTTCCAAAACAGATGACTCATGCGGCAGAGCTCACCCCACACAGAAGGAGAAGGCTCCATTGGTGGTATATGAGAGAATCATTCGATGCCGGAGCACCTGCATATATGGCTGGGTATCATTGGATACAGTGGTTTGTGCATGGTTAGATATCAGTGGACATACAGCAAACGCCCCGAGCATGCATACGAGGAGCAATGCATGTCTACGCGCGCTGAGCGTGGCATGCGATGCACGTCAGCGCACGAGGGGGTGGTGCGTGTCGACGGAGAGAGAGGGCGAGCTAGCTGGCGCGGAGTGGCATCCGTGAGGTTGAAGACCGGAGGACGCGCCCCAACGCGCGCCGAGTACGACCTGCGAAAACAAGGAGCGGGCGAGGCGCTCGATGCGAGGGAGCTGGGCAAGGACGAGATGGCCAGCACCACCACCTGACTCTCCTGCATGGACTACTTACATAGGAAAGTCATTGACACGTGCCGCGACAGCGTCTCTGTTTCAAAGTCTTATTATGTAACGCGTGGTATGTATCCACTAGTAGTAAATGCCGTCACGGTCGCCACATTACTAAGTACATCATGCCACATGTCCACAGGTACTACTTGCCAGCGTTAGACTCCCACTACCTTCCCGGACCATCGTGCTACGGCAAGCTTGATTCAAAATGAATTCAAAAGGTAGCCTATCTATTTTTCCGAGCACGGATCAGTGATGTAATGTGCTTTTCAGTATCGCGATTGCACTCACGAGCAAGAGCTCGCTTCGTCAAATTTGAGCGAGGAGGAGCAACGAGTTACGTCGACGAAGCAATTGAACTTGATCGCGAAGCGTTGGCACTTTGCCCACCAGGCCACCGCAAGCGATCTGTCACATTGATGAACCTTGAACATCTTTTCTATGTCCGGTACGAACGGCTTCGAGTGTCAAAGGACCTTGATGAGGCCATTGCCCACGGCCGAGAAGCACTAGAGCTGCGCCCGATAACCCACCCCGGTCGCACCACATCTTTGAGCAGCCTTGCTTTTAATCTCTCCACTCGCTATAACCAACTCGGGTTTGTGCAGGACCTCGAGGAGGCCGTTTCCCTTGGTCGAGAAGCACTAGACCTTCGACCGGAAGGGCACCCTGATCGCTCGAGGTCATTGAACGATCTTGCAATCTATCTCTCCACTCGGTACAGGCAACTCGGGGTCATGCGGGACCTCGAGGAGGCCATTTCCTTTGGCCGAGCAGCACTAGACCTTCGACCAGAAGGGTACCCTGAACGTTCGAGCACTTTGGACGATCTTGCAGCCCATCTCTCCGCTCGCTACGACCAACTTGGGGTCATGCAGGACCTCGAGGAGGCCATTTCCCTTGGCCGAGAAGCACTAGACCTTCGCCCGGAAGCGCACCCTGAACGCTCGAGTTCGTTGAACAATCTTACGGTTGCTCTCTCCACTCGGTACAACCAACTCGGGGTTGTGCAGGACCTCGAGGAGGCCATTTCCCTTGGTCAAGAAGCACTAGACATTTGGCCACAAGGGAACCCTGAACGCTCGTGGTCTTTGGATAATCTTGCAGTTGCTCTCTTCACTCGGTACAAGCAATTCGGGGTCATGCAGGACCTTGAGGAGGCTATTTCCCTTGGCCGAGAAGCACTAGGCCTTCGGCCAAGAGGGCACCTTGAACGCTCAAGCTCTTTGGACAATCTTGCAGTCCGTCTTTCCTCTCGGTATGACCAACTTGGGATTGTGCAGGACCTCGAGGAGGCCATTCTCCTTGGCCGAGAAGCACTAGACCTTCGACCGGAAGGGCACCCTAATCGCTCGAGGTCGTTGAATAATCTTGCAGTCTATCTCTCCACTCGGTACGATCAACTCGGGTTTGTGCAGGACCTCGAAGAGGCCATTTCCCTTGGTCGAGAAGCACTAGCCCTTCGGCCAGAAGGGCACCCTGGACACTCACGGTCTTTGGACAATCTTGCAGTCGATCTTTTTACGCGGTACAAGCAACTCGGGGTCATGCAGGACCTTGAGGAGGCCATTTCCCTTGGCCGAGAAGCACTAGACCTTCGGCCACAAGGGGACTTTGAACGCTCTTGGCCTTTGGACAATCTTGCAGTTAATCTCTTCGCTCGGTACAACCAACTAGGGGTTGTGCAGGACCTCGAGGAGTCCATTTCCCTTGGCCGAGAAGCACTAGACCTTCGGCCACAAGGGCACCTTGAACGCTCGAAGTCTTTGGACAATCTTGCAGTCCGTCTTTCCTCTCGGTACGACCAACTCGGGGTTGTGCAGGACCTCGAGGAAGCCATTTCCCTTGGCCGAGCTGCACTAGTAGGCATTCGACCACAAAGGCACCTTGAACGCTCGAGGTCTTTAGACAATCTTGCAGGCCATCTGTCCACTCGGTACAGGCAACTTGGGGTCATGCAGGATCTCGAGGAGGCCATTTCCCTCGGCCGAGAAGCACTAGACATTCTGCCAGAAGGACACCCTAGTCGCTCGAGGTCTTCGAGCAACCTTGCAGGCTATCTCTGCGATAGATTCAAACAGTCAAGCAGCATAGCGGACAAGGAGGCGTTGTTTAACATCTATGCTCAACTAGCCCATCATGATATGCGTCAACTCGCGTCTCCAGCCGATATTTTCGCTGCCAGAAGATGGGCACACATGGCTAACGAATATCGGCATCCCACCTTACTTCTAGCACACGAAACTGCGCTTCAACTCCTTCTCCAGTATCTGGCCACTCTGCCATCCTTGCCTCAACATCATACAGTTCTCAAGGAGCTCACATCGTCGCTCGCAGTAGACGCATTCTCAGTATGTCTTCGTAACCGCGCTCCTACTCGTGCCATAGAGCTCTTCGAACAGGGTCGGGGTGTATTTTGGAATCAGCTCACGAGTCGCCTCCATTCCCCGCTACACGATGTCAGGGAATCTGGCCCAGAAGGCGAGATTCTTGCAGACAATTTCGCCCAGCTCACTCTGCGTGTCCGCAATGCATTCAATACATCGGGCCCAGATCAGCACGAACGACTGTGGCTGCTCAACCTGAAAATACAGGAAGCCGTGACCAGCATTCGCAAGCTCCCCGGTCTCTCTCGTTTCCTTCTTCCTTCCCTTTTTGCAGATCTACGTCATGCCGCCTGTGAGGGACCCGTTATCATCGTGAACGGGGGCCAGTATTCCTGCGATGCGCTCATCGTCTTCCTCGATCGAGATCCTGTTCACATCCCATTACAAATTACACAGGAAAATGTTCGATACCTGTCAACCGAGCTTCATACATTGACTGAACTCTCAAAGAGGGTCGACGTAGGAGCGGAGCTCGCCCTGTTCCTACGTGAACTCTGGAATCGGATTGTTTCGCCTGTTATCGATTGTCTCCGGAAGCACTATCCATCAGGCTCACGCATTTGGTGGTGTCCCACCGCCGATTTCACGATGCTCCCCCTGCATGCTGCTGGTCCGTATAGGAAGGGTCAACCGAACCTCCCTGATCTGTACATCTCATCCTACACCCCGACCTTGGCTGCTCTCATTCATGCCAGACGGCGCGATTCATCTGACTCTGAAGCTGATGGGCAACGTTTCGTCGCCGTGGGTCAAGCCAAAACCTCGGGCGAGACCGAACTACCTTCGGTAGGCGTGGAACTGGATCGAATAGGTCAGCTCCTCGACGGCCTTGCTATATTCACGAGCGTGGATGGGGAGGCATCCTGCATTTCTAGGGTCGTCGAAGAGCTAGGAAGGAACGAATGGGTGCACCTCGCATGTCACGGCATCCCAGATCGGGAAGCGCCATTCCAGTCTGCTTTCGCTCTGCACGACGGACGGTTCACGATCGAACGGATGATTCGATGTGAACTGAGGAACCCACAGTTTGCGTATCTCTCTGCATGCCATACGACTGTCGGGGACGAAAAGAGCCCGGACGAGGTGATCCACCTCGCTGCAGCAATGCAATTCCTTGGTTTCCGCTCCGTGATTGGGACGATGTGGGCGGTGGACGATAATGAAACGACGAAGATCACGTCAACATTTTACAAACATATGGTGAACGACTCTGGTCGGTTGGATTACACGCGGGCTGCGTTCGCGCTGAATAAAACGATGAATTCTGTGCATATACCTTTCGATCAACGGATTCTCTACGTACACATTGGTGCCTAGGGTCACTGGCCAATCTGGGCGCTCGATCGGTCAAAGGATGTAACTTACAGTAAGACCGTAATAATACTTACTTTTCTTGCCAGTCCGTTGGGAGAATCACTGTAGAAATGCGAGTCCGTGCAGTTCGATTGCACTGGGGGCTCACGGGGAAGGGCGGGTGATGTACGTACTACTCGTTAGTAGGTATATCTATAGCAGGAGTGAGGTTTCGGGAAAGCGAACTGCGAGGGTGGGATGAGCACCAAGCAGGACACCGAGTGAGCCCACGCCGAGTGAAGTGCAGCGGATACTAAGCACAGGTTGGACGTTGGCAAAGTACGACCGCCAGCACCGCCACCTGACTCACTCCTGCACGGACTAACCTCTGGGCAAGTCCCGTGCCACGACAGCCCAGACGACCATCAGTAGGAGTCAGTTTGTCAATGGGGTGCGATGGTAACTTGAAAGGATCATTTTGTCATATTAAATTGTAGGACGGGAGTGTGCGACACCAGGACGGTCCAACAGGTGCAGTGGCAGGGTACGGCCAACATGAGAGTAATACCCCCTCCGCTCAGTCAAACTCTGACATGTCAACGTTATATGTAAAGTGCTGGAGTACATTTCCTTGAGTTGCATTCCACCACGAGTCAATTACAATCATACCTTGTACAGACACATAACCTTTACCACCCAAGCCTCGAGGTGATATATCTTCTTGCTACCCATCCGCATCCGCAGTTCCTGCGAGCATCGTCAAGATCGTGCGAGTTCTTCCATAAAAAGATCGGATGCATACGTAGAAGGCTGCCCAATGCATCACATCGGCCTTGACGGCTTCGTCTACACGCTCCACGACCCTGTCCGCCACAGTCTTGATGCCAAACGATCAGAGGCGCCACCATCGCCTATCGAGAAGCTCTTACCTTGAGAATCACAGTGGGTGGTATACAATGGCTAAGAAGCTCATAAAATTTGGCGCGAACTTGCATCACGCGTTCCGGAGTCTGTTCTTGCACGATCAGGTCACCAACCTTGTGACAATATGTCTCCCAATCTGGTTTTGCGATGTTCAGAGACCCCGAAAGATCGGGTCTGTGGATAATATTTCAGTCGATGGGCGTAGGTGCCATCAAGGATTGGGTCTTACGACTGCATTTTGAGAGCCTCAAAGACGAGCAACGCTTTTCTCATATTTCCTGCTGCGTCTTCTGCAATTTGCGCAGAGGCTTCCGGTGGAAGGTCAAACTTGAGCTTCTTAGCGACATGCTCTAATACGGTTTGCATCTGCACCGAAGCATGTTATTTGGCAATCTTGATGAAGTGCAAAGAAAAATCACCTCTTCTATGCTTGGTGCAGCCACTCTGATGAGGAGACATCGACTCTTGATGGGCGCGATGAGTCTACTTGTGCTATTGGCGCACAAAATGATCCGCAGGTTGGACATGTACTTCTCCATCGTTCGGCGCAATGCGGCTTGCGCATCACGGGAGAGGGTGTCAGCTTCATTGATGACCACGACTAGAAAGTTTGTGAACACTTCGAGCATCGACCGTGTGCATGGCTCGCACCTTTGAAGCGCTGCTTAGCACTGAGGTCAACCTGTTGCGTTTGCGCTACCTCTTTTATGAGCTCCTGAATGATAACTCGGTCGAAATTCCCAGCTTCGCTTGAAGGAACGCTCGTCTACTCATCCGCGGAAACCTGGCACGACATGACGAACCTGGGCGTTATCTCGATGTGGTAATTGCTCTGGACGAGGTTGATCTCAATCTTGCGTCTCGAAGGCGAGACGAACACCCTCTGGTCGATTTTCAGCTGTTGTGGGTCCTCAGTATGGGTATGCTCAGAATCGCACTACCGGGCTCACCTTTTCGACGCCACTTCCAAACAGTTGTCGAAGAGTACAGCTTATTCGTGTCTTCTTCCCGGCACCCGAAGGTCCATAGAAAAGTACATGAGGAAAGTCTCCGGAGGCGGCGAGGGACTTTAGGCGAGCGGACAAGCTTTGGTGGTAATGGAGATCGTCTAGCGTTTTTGGTCTGAACTGCAAAGAAGATGAGCAACTCTTTCTACTCATGTTTTGAACTTTGGCTTGCCTTGTCTACCCAGAGAGACATGTTGGAGCCAGTCAAAGAGTCGTAGGAACACAAACTTGAGCTGAACGAGACGCGCACTTCTCAGTCGCGTTACGTCACGCGTTTATTGGTCACGCCTACCCTCGGACAGTTCAACACACCAGTACTACATAGTATCAAACACTCTTGATCCCAAGCTCTTCTGCGATTATACTAGCAGCTTTCTCACCAATAACAAGCGCAGACGAATATGTGTTCTAGTGGAAAGTTATTCCATACGCCGCGGACCCACTATAAAAGTACGTACCGATGCCACATTCAAAGGGGCGATGGACAAATCTGGATTAAACTAGTCAAGGAACCGTATCCTCCATAATGCTAGAAGGGACATACCTGCTACTTTCAAACCCCGAACGCCATAGACATTGAGCCGAGAATCAACCACACCACCTTGTTGTCTTGGCTTCATGGCACAGGTTCCGAGCTAGATATCACGACGCCCTTAGCACAAGTATATATGAAATACACAGCCGGGTACGATACCGAGTGTCTGGCGCTGGTCACTAGAGGTATCCCGTCAGGAAATCGTGGCATGCCCGTGAGTGAGGATGAGAGTTTACCTGACGCTCTGTGGAAGTCATCGATGGCC
>JBBPOC010000573.1:0-15663 GCA_038091235.1 Tylopilus rubrobrunneus | reverse complement strand
GACAGGCCCGCGGACGATAACGCGTGAGTCACCCTGGGCATTTGGAAGTTCTTTGACTGCGCATCTAAGCTCAGCTGTTAATCGTGGAACGGCAGAAGTATACCTCGCAACGTTGTACGGCCATCAACAAGTGACTGCCTGTCATGTGCTACATAGCCTGGGGCACAGGATCGCTCTAATTCCCCCTTCAAGTCTGGGATCGGAACATGATATTGAAAGTTACCTGGAAGGCGACACTGTAAACACGTCGATACTCAGTGGTGCCAAGCTAATGCTCCCAACCTTTCGGCTCATTTGGCCGCCTTTATGGGTACAAGATATCCCCGTGCATCTAATCTCCCAAGTTGGACCAGCACATTGTAAACAATTGCGAAAAGCGTCCATTTGTTGTCAAGTAACGAGGTGAGGGCGAGGGTGAGGGTGCACCCGTCGCCGTCGTCCTCGCGTGGTCGCGTGGTCGTCGTGTTGTGTGATGGAAGAGAGGGCTGGGGTCATGTCATTGTTGCTGTTGTTGTTGTCGTGTGTTGGGAGAGGAGGGCTGGGGCCACGATCTCGTGGACATTGCATCACCAGTATCGTCATAAGCGTGTGTTGGCAGAGGGAGAGAGCCGGGGCCACGACCTCGTCGGTGTAACGGCGTCACCGTCGTTGCAAGGTGGAGAAGGAGGTGGTAGGGTGGACGAGGGTGCGACCTCGTCGATGGCATGTTGTCAGCATTGTCAGCGTTGTCGTTGCATTGTCACCACAAGGTGGAAGTGGAAGAAGGGTGGGTGAGGGCGCAACCTCATCAATCAGCGTTGTTGTTGTTGTTGTCGCAAGGAGGAGGAATGTTGGAGTATGGCGACCATTCACTAGGCCAAACATAAGCAAACCAAGCTCGGCCTCACGAAGCCGACAAGACTCAGCTCCACATCTGAGTCACCATTGGCAATAACAGCGTAGTATGTAAGTCTGGCTCGTACCGTAGGGGATCTAATAATCAGTCGTCGTCCCCGGCCCTCACAAGGGCTCTCTTCGTCTGCTCTAAGGTCACTCCGCGCACAATCCTCGCTCTTACGAAGGGATTCCAAGAGCGAGGGAGAGTCACGAGCATGACGTCCTTGAAGTCTTGTTCTAATAATCAGTCGTCGTCCTCGGCCCTCACAAGGGCTCTCTCCGTCTGCTCTAAGGTCACTCCGCGCACAATCCTCGCTCTGTAAGAGGTTATGAGTCCCGCGCTTTGACCTGGAACAGAAAAATCACAAATCGTACCCATCATGGACCAAACCCCTATTCTACCGGGTATACTACCCGCGCATCCAGCATCGCAAAACGTCACGCAGACCGCGCCGCAGCCCCAGGCGCAACCAATGCAATCAACACAGCCACTTCCCCAATCCGGATCGACATCTACCGCTGTCGCTCCATCTTCATCGACTTCTAATGCCATAAATTCACTCGCCGCGTTCTACCTCTTCCACTCTTCCCCCGACTTCCATTGCCATCACTCCCTTCGCCAAACACGAAAAACTTGATGTCAGCACCGAAGACAATTGGCTTGCTTGGAAGACTCGTATTGTCGCGATCCTCAAACATAAAAAGACACACAGTATCGCGACCGGAGAGGTGACTAGACCACCCGGCCCCTACATGGATCCTGCCGTTGCGCAATGGATAGATTTAGATCTCGCCGCAACTGAGCAGATTCTGGTAGGACTTACTAACGACGAAGTTAACCATGTCGTCAATTGCGAAACGGCCGTAGAGATACGGTCCATCCTTCGCACTATCCATGAACCCGCCCATGTCCAACTGGGTTCATTCTCCGTTGGCATGCTCTGGAAAATGCATGCAAACGAAGATACTGACATTGCTGAACACCTTAACAAGCTGATGCATATTCGTAATCTCCTCGCTTCACAGGGAAGACATGTCTCGGAACAAGACTTCAAGGACGTCATGCTCGAGACTCTCCCTCGCTCTTGGAATCCCTTCGTAAGAGCGAGGATTGTGCGCAGGTAGACCTTGGAGCAGACGAAGAGAGCCCTTGTGAGGGCCGGGGACGACGACCGATTATTAGATCCCCTACGGTACGAGCCAGACTTATATACTACGCTGTTATTGCCAATGGTGACTCAGATGTGGAGCTGAGTCTTGTCGGCTTCGTGAGGCCGAGCTTGGTTTGCTTATGTTTGTCCTCGTGAATGGTCGCCATACGCCAACAAGGAAAGGTGGTAAGGGCACAACCTCGTCGTTGTCGTCGTTGCGTGTGGAGGGAAGGTTGGCGGCCCGGGGGTGCCATGACGGGCAACCCAGCAGCGTCATAGTAGTTGGTACACAGCATTATTGTCGGCGGATTCATCGCGAATGCGAGGGTCACGGTGCCAACTATAACTTGAATTTGCCCGCGGGCCGCGACATCCGCGTGACATGACGCGTGACGGTTCGACCTCCTCGAATAGCTGACTTAGACGGCTCAGGGCAGTGACTGCAGTCCAAAGAGTTATTATGCCGCATAGCGCACTCTTGATTGTTGAGCTACTCGACTCCATCCTCGATCACTTGGCAGAAGATGCAGTACCACTGCGAGGATTCTCACGTACTCTAGATACCTATGGACCAGGTCGCAAGGCTCTGGCAGCACTTGCGAGCACTTGTCGTGCGCTCTCTGAACCTGCACTCACCGCACTCTGGCGCAGACTGTACACTGCAACCCCTTTTGTTACTGGCATTTGCATCTTCCAAGGCTTTGTGTGATGGTGCAATCCTTGGTGCAGCACTGGTAGGAGGCTTCTTGTTTGACGGCGCGAAACGCCAGCTAAACGGTCAAGCAGCTCCCACTCAATGAAGAAGAGTAGCGCAGTGTCTTACGCTACGCTGCTCGGGTCCAAGAATTAACCCTTGAAATGACGACTTTTCGCTCCAGATTTTACAGTCTGCGTGGTTTCGCACCGCTCCGTTATTTCCAAACCTCCGCAGGCTCCACTGGCTGTACGAGGATCACGTAGGGCTCACTTCAATACGTTTGCTGCTCAGCCCTTCACTCATTCATCTCCACGTATGGCTTACAAATGCCAATCATACCTCTGTGCCCGCTTTCCTCGAGACTTGCCACACTTTTTGCCCAAACCTCACGTCGCTCCGATTTCACAATACAAGTGATGTGTCAGCCATAGTTTCACGCGCCATCTCTCGCTTCCCGAAGCTGGAGATCTTGGACTGCAATTACATTGATAAAGCAACCTGTCCAAAAGTTCGCTTCTTGCCTCTTCCATCATCAACCCGATGAGTTGGAACAGATGGCTAGCTATGGTACCCCCGACCACTCTCCCTTCCAGAATATGCGCTTCCTGGAGCTGAGGCTTGCAGATCTTCTCTCGTTCATCCCCTGTTTGAAAGCATACCACCAGCCGTTTGAGGAAGTGTCCTTTGAAATCTACTCGTTTACCTTGCCTGCCATGCTCTCAGCTCCCCCACACGTCATCGAACTCTGCGGCGCATCAGGCTTTTCGTCGTTTCCCCGCTGGAGAACGCCATGACATGCGACCAACTCATCGATTTTCACGTTCTGAGTCCGCTGGCGAACCTGAACCTATGTTCGTTCGACATCGACACCATGCTCCCGGTGTCGCTGAACGACGACGATTTCGTTCGGTTGGTTCAGGGATGGTCCCGACTCAGGCGCTTCCACCTGAACGACTACAGCGGGTGGTATTTCTTGCCGTCCTCTCAATTTCCGACGCTGAGGGGCCTGTTGCACTTGCTCGCGAGATGCCCCAGGCTATACGAGCTCGGGATGAGCTTTGACGCGAGGAGCGTCCCGCCCCTGTCAGACAAGGAAGCTGCGATCTGCAACATGGCCATCACGCGTCTCTCAGTGGCTTGTTCGCCCATTGAAGAGTCGACTGCGGGTGTGGCGCAGTTTTTGCACAAGGCCCTTCCTTCGTTGGTCGAGGTGTTGTCATGGCCGGTCCAGGATCCCCGTTTGTGGATCAAGGTCGACGCTGATCGTATGCTGTTCCATAGTCAGGCTCTCAGAAGCAGGCGGTGGAAAGTCGGATGGGATCTTCGACGAATCCATGGACTTGAATGATACCTGGTGATATCTGGAGCTGATCGGGCAGCATGATTGTGATTTACAATTTCTCGTTTTCCAGACAAACGGTGTGGCAAACCATAAGGCAATTGAAAGCTAGATTTTCCAAAGGTCCAAAGAATGCGAGTTTCATTCCATGATAGTAGATTAAGGAAAGAGTAGGAGGGATGGATATGTATGTGCACAAGGAATCGCTGGGAGATGTAGGACTCGACGTAAGGGGGGTGGTTGGATACGACGTTTCATAGTTCATGATGCTGCCGCTCTCGGGGTCTGTTCTGCGCCGCGTAGGTGACGCACGTTCCCACTGCTCACTATCACTGAAACGTTCAAAAATGTTGGCGCTCAACTCATCATTTTTGTACATCATTGGCACAGAATTCGGTACTGTCACTTCTATTTGCGCTGCTCTACCTTGCGCTGCTCTACCACTGGCTTCTCTGTACTAGGTTCCCGTCTGGTTTGGACGATGGCAAATTCGGCGACGACAGTCTGTGGCGCACATGTGTGAGTCATTCCCATCAGCTTTTTCAACGACATCTAACGAGGGTCCGGGCTGATCGTAGGGCTGCCCTCGTTCGTTGAATATGAAGTCCCGTACCCCTAGAAGGCGACATGTCAACATACCCAAACCAGTCAGGTTACTGTCCTGCGACCAGTCGGTCAATATCAATGCCCGTCTCGTCTCTTGGGATTCGCTTGAAGAGGTACCATGTGTCAGTGGGAGACTGCAAACTACTCGAAAGGTACACATGACCTGGCTTCCTCCGCACCGTGTATCTTTTTGGGTCATGAAACACTATGATGAGACTCGAAGATGGAACATGTGCCTCCAATTGCCCGCGATCCATCGCTTTGTCGCTTACCCCCTATAAACGAGACAGATAAATACCCAGCCAGACTGACCCAGGAACCAGTCCTCCCACATCCCACCATGGATCCCAACACTCCACTGACCAACCAACAACGAAGTGCAGTCGCACAGGCGCGCGCGGTATTTGCGAGCACGCTCCCACCGTACCAACGCCCCGCAGACACCTTGGATGAACGCGCTCGATTCCCTGATCCAGGCGTCCTCCCCGCAGACGTCACCCTCCGCATCGAGATCGCCCCGCCCTCTCCCAAGCCCCATCCCCTCCTCGACAGCCGCCTGCTCAAGACCCCCGAGCGCGTCCCCGTCTTCTTCTACGCTCTCCGCAGCGACCTCCCCGCATCAGACGCCGACCGCGCCCACACCCGCGTCATCTTCCTCGTCCACGGCGGGGGCAACGTCGTATTCCACCCCACGCACCCCCCGTACGTCGAGTTCTACGTGCAGCTGCTCCGTGGCATCGCCGCCCACGCGGGTGGCAGCGCCAAGTGCGTCATCGCCGCACCGTGCTACCGTCTCGCGACGGTGCCTGAAAACCTGTTCCCCGCAGCGACACAGGATATCGTGGCGGCGTACGACTACGTGCTCAGCCAAGGGTACGATGGGTCCAACGTCTTTCTTTCGGGCGACAGCGCCGGCGGGAGCCATGGTCAGTGGATGCCCCCGTGCTCAGTGTTGATGACGCCGTACTGACCCGGCGCCGACAGCACTCGTGCTGGCCCACCTCTTGCTGCAGTCTGGTAGACCGGCGCCTCCAGGCATCGTTGCTATCGCGCCATACTCGATCCAGGTCCACGACCGGCTGAGTGAACATGCCAAGGCGCAGTTGGATAAGGACGTCCTCGCCCTGTCTGTGTACGACGCAATGGGGGGTGCATACGTGGGCAACTCGGGCGTGTCCCGCACAGACCCGCTCGTCTCGAGCGCGTATCTCCCCTTCTCGGCGTCTTGGCCCCGGACGCTTATCCTCGTCGGCACCTCGGACCTATTGATCGATGCCTCGCGTGAGGTAGAAAAGCGCCTCAAGGCTGTCAACGCTCCAGTCGAACTCGTTGAGTATGCCGACCGTCCGCATGCGTTCTGGATGCTGCCGCAAATTTTTCCAGAGAATGTTCAGGATGCGGTGCGGAGAACCGCTCAGTTTATTTTCCAGTAAAGAAAACCGAGTTTGTAATTGGGAATGCTCGGGATACCGTTGAGCGTGTTGTAGTA
This sequence comes from Tylopilus rubrobrunneus, assembly GCA_038091235.1. Classification (NCBI taxonomy): domain Eukaryota; kingdom Fungi; phylum Basidiomycota; class Agaricomycetes; order Boletales; family Boletaceae; genus Tylopilus; species Tylopilus rubrobrunneus. The sequence goes on along the minus strand of JBBPOC010000573.1, from coordinate 9,505 downwards.
ACAGGTTGAAACGTTTGATCGGTGTGTACATGATCCGTTAAATGTACCTCTTTGTAATCCAGCTAGTCATGATGCAATCCAAAACTGAAGGCCTGACGTTCGAAGCGACGCCATATTGCTTAGCAACCGACCCGAAAAAGACACCTAGAGCACAGAACAAGGAAAAACAGATGAACAGAAAAAGGAACGTTAGCACAGCTGCTATGGTATCCAAGAGGTATTGCACGGTCGTAATGAGTAATGTACCACATAGGTTAAAGGAGTGTAAACAGAAATATAGCCTGGATATCAGTACTAGCTTGGTCGGAGCAGTGTAAAGTCAACGCGCCAGAAGGCAAGGAATGAAAACACCCATTAAACTATGGGCTAAACTATTACCGATGCAAGTGAGATGTCCGCAGAATATGCAATAAATCGGAGCTACAGATCGAGGTCGTCTCGGTTCAACTTGCACGGGTTTCTCTCAATCGTGCCTCAGCGCGTGAAGATGTCGGATGATCATGAGTATGCTTTCTCGGAGAACTTGGCATTTTCCATCGAGAAACGGTTGTCCCCTTCAAACGAATCATGCGCAGCAGGGGTAATGTCCACTTCCAGTGCGTGCTGATCGGATGCCACAGGTGTAACCGGTCTAGATGCGACTAAACCGCCCGTTGAAGTCGTGGCTGTGATCGTCGATACTATTTGCTGATTGTGTGGGTAATACGACCGGCGCTGCATCTTCTTGAAGTCGTAGGAGGCGAATCTAAATGGGTGGGATTCAAAATAGCACGACTGGGGATGGAGGAAACCCGTACTGCTCCTCCATTTGTCGCATTTCCGCACTTAGTGAATTCACGTCACGAACTTTCCGTTGTTTGGCTTTCAGTGGATTATCTTCAAGCAAAAGCTCTTCGAGTTCATGCGAAGCATCAAAGTTAGCCTTTTTAGACTGTGATGGAAACAAAGATGAGGGGTAATAGTGACAGATGGGAAAGTGGCGCACATCAGGCGTAAAGGGAGGTGTGAGCGTCTTGTTCTCGAGGGCCTCCCAGTCGATGGGCTGAAACCAGGGGTGTCGTCGGAGTTCATCGAAGCCATCGCCTGACTTACACGCCAGACGCTTAGCGGGCTCTCTTTCCAGGAACTTGCCGCAAGTGAGTGGGTGTGGGAGAAATGAAGGGAAAAGACTCACGCCCTTGATAACCTGCAAGCCTGCTCGACTACACCTTCTCTCAGCATCTTCGGGGAATCTCAGGGTGTCCTTTGATATGGCTTGGGTCAAATCGCTGTTGGTTTTGCCTCTGAATGGGCGACGGCCAAAGAGGAGTTCATATGCGCATACGCCAAGTGACCACCAGTCGATGGTATACGTATAACCACGCTTTGTGAGAATCTCAGGTGCCATATAAGCCATGCTCCCAGCAACGCCGTGCAGTAAGCGACGATCGGAGAAATGGACGGCAATATTGAAATCCGTGAGATGGGCGTGACCACGCTCGTCAAGGAGGATATTGTCGGGCTTGAGGTCACTGAAGAAAGGTCGAGGGGACGAACGCAAGGAAGGGAGAAGGAGACCGACCGGTGCATGATGCGGTTCTCGTGTAGGAAAGTTAGAGCGGAAGATAGCTCTGCGACATAAAATCGAACGGTGCTTTCGGGTAGGGTACCTAGGCGGTCAAGATGGACTGCGGAAAGGAGAATGCAAATGCGTGAGGCGTGGAGAGGATGGAAATGATAGAAAGGACGGACAGCGTAGGTCACCGCCGAGCATGAGATCGAGGACAAAGAAGCAGTTTTCGTCGTCTTGGAAAGCATAGCGGAGGTTGACAACAAAGGGATGATCGACCTGTAGATGGATATGGGTAAGCGAGTGTGGCGAATGTGGCGTATGGGGGGGAACGCACTTCTTCGAGAAGGCGCCGCTCTTGTATGATATTGGCGACGGCTTTCATCTTGACGCATTTCGCCTTGTTGATATACTTGAGAGCATATAGCTCGCGGGTTTGCTTGTGTTGGACCATTCGGACCTAGCGCGGGGGTATCGTTGGTGTGGAAAGTGAAAGGGGTGGGGGTAGGGGGAAGTACCTTTCCGAATGCGCCCTTACCGACGCATCGTAAGAGGACGAAGTGGAATAGATTTACGTCGCCGTCGAAGTCGACGGGCTATTTGAGGCGGGGGATAAGGACGAGGAGGAGGAGGAGATAAACGGCGCACTTACGGTTGGGCGACAACAGACGGCACCCATTGGACGAGTGACGAGAAAAAGAAACAAACAAATTCGTCAAAGCTCGGAGGACCCGGGTCACGTGATTCCGTAAGTGTGGATCGTGTCACGCTGATGTGACACACTGTGACATCACTCATGTTGCTTCGTCCCCTGGTGGTGTTTGGGCCATCTGGCGTCGGGAAGGGCACCCTCATCGCTCGTCTCTTTGACGACGTCCCGGACAAGTTTGGTTTCAGCGTATCCCGTACGTCCCACCCGACCCACCTCACACCACCTCGCCTCACAATGTACAGACACCACCAGGCAACCCCGCCCTGGTGAGACGGACGGTAAAGAGTACCACTTTGTCTCCACCGAGAGGTTCAAGGCCCTCCTGGTCGATCACGCCTTTATCGAACACGCTCAGTTCTCCGCCAATTATTACGGCACTTCAAAGGAAGCAATCCGTGCCGTCCGCGAATCCGGCAGGCGTTGTATCCTCGATATTGATTCTCAGGTACCCGTTCGACATTGTCCCTGCATCTCCTCCGCTCATCCCATCCAGGGTGTCAAACAGGTCAAGCAGACAGACCTAAACCCCCTCTACCTCTTTATATCCCCCCCCAACATGTCCACCCTCCGTCAGCGATTGCGCGGTCGCGGGACTGACGACGAAGAAGCGATCCAGAGACGCCTTGCCACTGCAATCGCCGAGATCGAGTATGCACGACAGCCAGGCACGTGCGACTACGTCATTGTCAACGACAACCTCGATAGAGCCTACGCGTCCTTTAAAAAAGTTGCTCTCGGCCAAGACATTGATAACATTGATAGGGATGTCATACCACCTTTGGATGACTGATAGATACTACATAGATTAAATCAGACACGAAAACACTGTAGATGTACTGATTAAGAAATAGATACTTCTAGAGCCGGAACCGCATGTATGCCATCAGTAGCGCAGAGCATCCGGTTACTACACCAAGTTAGTTCCTGCCAGCGATGCAAAACAAGACACGCACCGAATCCAACTAAATATTGCAGCGTGGTAGCCTGGAAGGACAATCAGCAACCATTCACACGATACACAAGGACATACCTTGGATGCCTGAATCGCCGTTCGAAGGTTCGCAATCTCCTGTTCGATCCTCGTATCCACCTCCTTGATCTTGAGTTCCTGCCCGCTACTCTCTTCCCTCATCCGACCCTTTTCAAGGTTTAAATCCAACCGCACGCCCGCCTGCGTCCGTGTGATTTCTTCTCGAAGGCGCTGCTTTAGCTTCTCCATATCAGTCTGTAGTCTATCACTCTCTGCCTTGATCATCGCTAGATCATTCCTCTCCATCAACTGCAGTTCCGATTTAAGCTGTGCAAAGTCGACCTGCTGGGTATATTGGTGCTGTACGGCCGGCCCGATCAGTCCCCCGTCGTCGTCGTGCTCGAGCAATACGAACCTTTTCCTGGTCGGCCTTGGTCACCATGTTGCTCGTCATGTTGCGTATGCTCTCGTCTATGACCTCCGCCATCGCGGTCATGATCCCTTCGGCTTGTTGTCGATTCAGCCCTTCCCGCTCCAGACGCTGCACAAAGTGGTGTGTGTCGAAATGAAAGTCATGTCGTGCGGCACTAGCTCGAAACGCCCGCGTCGACGGTGTGAACGAACGGAGTGGCCTCGCTCTCTGCGCGAGTCGGAATGCAGTCGACATGTGTGCGTGGGAATCCTGCGTTGCAGAACAGATGACCTAATCGAGCAAGTCGTGACCGGGATCGATTGAGACAGCATCGCTGTTTGCCAGTGCGGATTAGGTGAACTCGACTCGCGTCCTAGCCGACCACCGGGCTTCTCCTCTCCTAAGAACACATGGTGATGCGGCGGCATCTCGTCGATACCCTCGGATATAAGCACTCTTCTCCTTCTCGGAGGAGTCTGTATACCTCGAAAGGGAACACTGACTGTGACCGACATAGCAGAACCGTCAATCGTGTTCAGAACGTCTGCTTTGAAGACTGCGAGCCGCCTCAAATCCCATCACATTCCTGGAATGTGTGGTACATCACAACTCGTTGCCACGGTACGTAGATGCTTCATCAACTTCGAGAGGATCCTCAATGGGACCCCATCAAATCAAACATCGACATGTGGGGTCATTGCCAATTGCGTGCCTTGAAAACGACCAGGAACCGCTCCACCCAACAAACATGGTATTGGGATGCGGTCCCAGGCACTTCGAGTGGTCCTCAGCAGAGGAACGTGGCTTGCGGGGAAAGAGAATCCACCCGTATCGCAGAGACAGATCCCCAAAGGAGAATCCCCAGGGCTGGAACCGAGGCAACCGACATTGCCGAGCTTGAGGGTGAGTACATATTTGTTATCGCAACACCATCGTTCTGTAAGACGTGGACAGTCTCCGGCAATATACTATCGGAACACATTTCAGCTCTACGGAGCCTTTCTGCAGTTTGAGGGGCATCAGAACCAGAACGTGCGGCGGAGGTAACGTTCATACCACACTTGAATGGTGGCAACGAACTGTCTTGTTCGAAGATAATCTTCAGGCCGCGGCTGGAACTGCGACTCGAGAAGTCCAGGGGCATCACCAATCCTACTGAAAAATGTATGTTCGCGCGGATCTCGAGCATCGAATATCAATCCCGAGGCGATTGACGAGAGGTCCCGGCCGCCCAGGAGCAGCAGGCACCTCGGCCCGGTGCGGTCTGTCGGCGTGCGTTAGGTACAATGGGAAGCGGCGAGACAAAGCACGACGCCATGGTGCAGATGAATGCTTCCCTCCGGCGGATGCTGGTTGTCTCTCACTTAGTGAGCGTCTTTCTAGGAACCAGGAAAGGTATATAGATCAATAATGCACTTCGTGGTTTCTTTGGTTGGTTTCTGATCAGGGCTGTCATTTGTGCTCTAGCCGTCCTCTTCATCCGGACTGTCCTCTTCCCGAGGGGGCCGGTGGAAATCATAAGAGTGTCTAAGTTGTCGCTCTCAAATTCAGCAATATTATTATATATATGTGGCTACACTCGCCTGACAGGTGATGCAACGATGGCGTCTGCATACACTAATGCACGCCGCAAGCTCTGCACATGTTTGCAGGTGGCGGGAGGTGGCGGCGGAGACTACGGCGCTGTAACGAGCAATAACTGAACTCATGACAAGCCAGTGGCGTGGACAGATGAGCCCACATATCCCTATGCGAGATGCTAAGCACCCCGAATACTGAGCACAGCGATTTACAAAGTCAAATGCCGTACCTGAGTTGTCGATGATATCCGTCCCACTTGATCGAGAGGATAAAATACCTCGATGACGGGACGCAATCGGACGAGATGATCCATACGGATGGTGGCTCGCTTGCAGCAAACAGAATCTGCATAAATAGGCAAGCATATTCGAAACGGACCTCCAGACAGACGACCAACCACCTGTAACTCCCCACGCGATCCATGCGATTCACTCCTGCACTCGTGTTCCTTATCCATGCGAGCTACACGCTGGCGACGACATGTCCCACATGCCCGCCCTCAGTTGACTCCGCGCCCCTCGTCTATAAGTGTTTTATGGACGACATGGGCGTCGGTGACGCGGCCATGTCTCAGACCATCTGCATGTATGTTTTTTTGAGGATCAAAATGGAGAAGTATGTTGACGTCTGCATGGCAGGTATGAGCGAAGTGGATGCGTTTATGACGTATGTCTGACGTTGGGGTGAACACAACGGTTTGCACGCTGAACGATCTTGATTTTATAGGCATCTGGGAATCTTGCCTTCCCTGTTGGTACCAGAGATTGCCCGAAGAGCGTGCCAGTCGACGAACAAGATTGCCAGCCGTGCTTAGGTCGAGATGCTATGTAGTCGGTCGGATTCGTGTTTGTGTATGTACCGTGTACTTGTAGTGCTTGTCCCATCCCGAACGTGGCCCAGACACGGTGGTGACCGACGAGCTCCTGATCCCTGTAACGTGATAGTCGTCTAGTACTAGTAACCTCACCCCGCATTATCGCGCCATCAACCAGCGGCGTAGCAACCTATGTATACCCATGATACGCGTCTATCCAACAGTGGGGACACGGCGTACGTACCCTCCAAAGTCGAAGGGTGCATTCAAGTTCATATTCTTGCTTGTGCGAGCCAGACAAGGTGTGCCGCTTGTCCAAAAAAGCTTGGTCAGACCTTGGGGTTCCACGACACTAGTACTGGCAGGATGTCGCTGCAAGGGGTTGGCCGTGTGCATTAGGTTTTCTCAGGCTGTTAGGATTGTGATAGGATGCATATTGGCATGCCGCACGACAGGTACGAGGGAGCAGAACGCGTCGAAATGTTCATGTTAGGACGACCTGCACGTAGCTGCTTGAACAGGGTTGAGACAATGGTGCTGGTAGGCCAGTGCGGCGTCGAAGTGAGCATTCGGCGTGGTATGACACTTGGGGGGGGGTATATCTACTTTGCATAAGAGGCGGAGCGTGCGAAAGGACAAGGTCTGAACACGACCGCGATGAACTCCAACGTAGCCCATGCTCAATCCACTCCTTGGGGAAGTTCAAGTTCCTCAACCCTCAGCACCTCGCTGACCGACGCGTTCGGTCAGTCGAGAACCCACTACCAACCTGGATACATGATGGTAAGTCAACCTCCCCCTAGCATAGTCTTACCTTGCCAACTCTTCCTGCAGTCCGCTCAACAACACCACGTCCATGCACCCCAAAATGCCCAGCACACCGACGAGATACCTGCCGTGCAAACAAAAGCAAAAATGAACCTTGCCCTCTCTCGTGGTGGTGCCTCCCACTTTGGGGCCGACTCCATGTTCGAAAGTGCCTCGACGTCAGCTCTCTATTTCTTTGCGCCCCTTTACCTACCATCGCTGATCGTTTGGATGTATGCAGGCAACGGCAGGCTTTTGCGGATACGGACGCACCGCCTACGGCGTCCATCCACGATGTGTTTCGGGAGTCGCCTCTTGGCGCGTCGGAGCGCGTGCCGCCACGAGTGCGTGCTAGACTACAATGCCCTCCGCAGACGGAAACTGACCCGCCCCCTGCAGTTTTCCCTGGATGGTCCTGCCCTCCCATCGTCCGCACGTCCACCCCGCACGGACGCACCCCCCTTGACAGCCCCGATGAGCTACGTCATCGTGTTCGGATACCCTCCTGACAAGTACTCGGTCACGGTGGAGTACTTCAAATCCCTCGGCGCGGCCACCGAGCCCGAATCCAATACAGAGATCGTCAACTGCTTCAGGATCGGTTTCAGAGATCCTGGCGAGGCAGCGCGCGTCGTGCGCAGGAACGGCGAGGTCTTGGGTGGCACATGGATGGTGGGCGTCAAGTGGGCTGTACGTCGCGCGATCTCTCCCGCACACGCTCTGTTTAATGTGCTGACTGCTTTGTCTACTAGGACGCGGCGGCGGCGGCAGCAGCAGCAGATGCTGGATCGTCACTGCGTTTATCGGAGTTTGGGTCGACCCCATCGCCGTCCCAGGGCGCGCAACCGGCTGCGATGGCCGTTGACAGCCCATCCCATCAGACCGTCGTGGGCACCCCGATCAAACTTGCACCCTCTGTCGCCGCTTTTCGCAAGGGGCATGCGCCGGCCGCTGCCTCTCTTGGACAAAAGATAACACCCGTATCGGCGGTGCCTTCCCAGGGACCCAGCTCCAATAAGGGCATGCTTGGGCAAGTGACGGACTTGTTTTTTGGATGGTAAGCTGTCGTACGATAGACTGGCTGCTGTGGGAGTTGCAAGATATAGAGATAGACGTGTCGTTCAACGATTATGATCATGACGTGTTGCCATTAATTGCAATCTTATGATTTCTCTGCATTCTCGAACTCGTAGATAGTGCATCATGCGACGGACCGTGCCGCAACGGCGCACGATTTCCAGCAGTACACGAAACGGTGCTCCCATGACCATCAAGTTGACCCGCCAAGAGTGGTCGCGGTCGGATTGCTCTGAAAGAACGAGGGAGCCCTCTGAGCGGTGTTATATGCGATATGGCACCATACAAGAATTTGTTTCGCTCGAATCAATAAGCTTGTCGGTCGTTCCTCGGTTAGTGAAGTACGAATGCTGCCTACAATGCATCTGTCTTCCTCACCGGTTTGAAATCAAGGCGCTCGTGATAAAGGCTACCAATTTGCAAGAGAAGATCGGGTATTGGGTATGCTTTCCAACTCGTGCTCGTACTCGATTTCCACCCTCGGGCCCTCTGGAAATTCGTTCAGGATGGTTGGGAGGGGGAACAAACGCCGAGGAAAACGTACTCCTTGGCTTCTCGGATTTCTTCCGTGGAGGTGCTTTCGTGGGTGGTTTCGCTTTTCGCTTACCCAATACCACTTTTGATTTGGATTCTGGGCGACCTTTAGTGCTCTCGTCGTCCTCGTCCTCGTCGTCCTCATCCGAACCTTCACTATCTTCTTCAGATAGTCCCTCGTCCTGTGTACAGTAGATTTAGATGAAAAACAGATAATCCGGGGTTTGGGCTCACCGCTATTTCCTCCAAGTCGCTCAAGTCGCTAAACCCGGCTTCGTCGCCACTCACATCACTGACGAACTCGCCCTCAAACTCCTCCTCCAGCTCCTCTTCTTCCTCTCCGTCTGTCTCGTCATCCACCATGCCCAAGTCCGCCTCGCGCTCTACTTCGTTTTCTTTTCCACCCTTCTCTCGGTCTAGAATAGCCTGCCACACGCTCTCGTTCACGTTGAGTGGTGTATCACCGTAGGCCTTTGATTTCAGTCGTTCAATCAGTTCCTTTTCGATCGATTTTTCGAGATGGGCAGCGGAGAGTGCTTTCCGCTCGCGCGTTGCTTCTCTGCGGTCCAATTTCTTTTTCACCCCGACGAGCTTGGGCCTAGGAGATGGCACATCGTCAGCGAGCAGTCACTCATATCTCTCGGAAAGCACCGACTCTTCTCGCAATTTGATGCGCCTCATCTTGATGAGGTATTGCGTGATCTTTGTCACGCGTTGCTTGCATTTATGGATCGTGAAATTCGGCCAGTACATGAGTTCCTTGTCGATCTAGTTTATCGACGGTCGGTGAGGGACATGCGGGCTTAGACGACTGGGTACGACACGCACCTGCTCGAGCGCTTTCGAGTAATTTTTTGAAAGTGGGATCTTCTCCCACATCTTGGCGGGTGTGTGTGCGCGTTCGATCGTCTTCACGTAGAGGTATAGGATACCTTGGCGTGATTCGATATGATGTGACAGGGCTGAGACAAAGGGCGCACCTTCGTGCTCACGCACGGTAGCGTACCGCGAGTTTGCGAGTGGACATGACTGTCTGCTGCAAAATCCGG